>JAKGSA010000750.1:99801-164759 GCA_033558755.1 Philaethria dido
TGACACAAAAAAATAAAGTTGAGTAAAGGATCTCCTTTTTGAGGTTATTAAAAAATAAAAAAACAAATAAAATTACTTAATATTTTATTCACAGATAATAAAAAACACAAATAATTTTATATTAACTACTTTACCAATAAAAATGACAAAAAACCATTTCTCATACTTATAATATCATATATTATAACAATATTATAAAAATATCATTAACAGAGTATGACGAAATATTTCGTCATACATAAAAGCACACTGCAATGGACGTGACGACATTTTTCGTCATGTAAATTAGACGTAATATATAGAACGCATTACGTTGTACATTGTTGTTATCTATTAAATCTCAGAGTGGTTATATATATGTCATCATATTGACGATGCGTCTACAATTTTCATGTTCTTGCAATCTGTAGCTGGATTAACAAAACTTTATTCCCCCGGTAACAGTTTAATATTGGTATTTAAACATTAAGTCTTTGACATTCATGCTGTACTGTTTTGGTTATGGGTTCGATTCTCATTACAAGAATTATATTTAAATCATTATCACTTACCCAATCTGAATTCCTAAGCGCGGCGTTAAGTTCCGCCATACAACTTCCAACGTTTCCATTTCAGTAAGAGAACAGAATGTCTAGACACTAGGTTGTCTCTGACTACCCTGCTATGCGGGATACAGCGTGCTTTCTTTCTATTTCACTCTGTTAGGACAAGGAGCGGCGTTGAGTTCCGCCTCAACATGTAATATCTCAAAGAATAATCGAGAAGCTAAAAAGAATATTAATTCTTCAAAATATTTAATACTCATAATATGAATATCGCCATCCTTGTCATAATCAATTAAATAGAAAGAGACATCAATACATATTCATAATAATACAATTATTCACATTATTTAAAAAAATTATTAATATACTAAATTTTCATTTCCTGGGTTTGGTAGCAAGCAAAGCGCGGCGTTGAGTTCCGCCACTCAGCACGCAATGCCTCAATTCGGCAGAAAGTGGGGAACGGAGTGTCTTAACAGTAGGTTCCCTCTGCCTACCCTGCTATGTGCGTGAAGATAAAAAAATATACCTACTGGAACTCGAACCCGCGCTTCAATTTACCGTCCAAGCTAACCACTAAGCCATACGTTGTTATCTCACTACATCGAAATTCTTACACATATTAAAAAAAAAAAAAACGAACACTTTAAATGACAAAGTTTGTATGTATGTTACACTTTTACAAAAAACTACTAAACAGAAGTAGTTGTAACTCTATAGTAACATAGCTTATACATCAGAACAACACATAGACTGTATAATTTGGGTATAATATCTCACATTTAGAACTATAGCGACCTTTTTGAAAAATATCAATTTTTGTGAAACGTCAATATAGATTTGTACATTTAAGTTTTTTGAAAAGAAATATATATATTTAGAAATATATATAAATGATATTTTAATTAAGCGCCTGTCGTGGCGCAGAGGCACAAGCGTGCAACTGTAAACGCAGGTTGAGGGTTCGATCTCTCCAGTCCAGGAAATGGAATTTTTCATTTCCTGGGTTTGGTAACAAGGCAAAGCGCGGCGTTGGGTTCCGCCACTCAACACGCAATGCCTCAATTCGGCGGAAAGTGGAGAACGGATTTGTTGTAAGAGAACGGAGTGTCTTAACACTAGGTTCTCAGATTGCCTCTGCCTACCCTCCTATATAAGTATGAAGTTAAAAAAAAAAAGAAAAATTTATATTGTTGTTTTAATCAAAGTCGATAAAGATCGTTGCCGAAAGTCGTTTCGTGGCAAAAAAAATCATGTTTTTGGTTAAGTTCCTTATAATTCTAAAGGTGCGATATGACAATACTTATATAGTTAAAACACAAAACAGTACAAGGTTCAAATCTATCTAGATACATACATAATTATTCACACAATTTCTTTTTCACTTAAATACAAATTTAAAAAAAGACAAGCAAATTAACTAAATTAAAAAAAAAATCAACTTGGAACCAGTGACCTTATTAAAACAATGCAAAACCAAACATTATCATAAACTATTACCATGTACACCAAAAAATGATAATTGGTGTCCAAAATTAGTGTCTAAACTCTATTTTTTCTTCATTCTAAGTTTCTTCTTAAAAAACGGGTTAATTGGGGACGGAGTGGATGGTTTCAAGTTAGTTTTGGATGGTTTCTTTTCACCATCAAAAGGTATATTGGGACTTTGTCGAACACTCTTATAATAATCCACCGTCCCCTGCATACAATTATTTTTCAATACAAATTTAACTTTTTTAGGAGTGTCCAAACTCTCTGCACTTTCCTTCTTACCCTTTATTTGTTTCTGATAATTCTTCACTTTATTTACTAATAATTTTGGTTGATTCTCTTTTTTATCTTCAGATGTATCTTTAGAATTTTTATTTTTTTTAATTTTATCTAAATTCATTTTTTTATTAACATTACTCTGTAGCACTTTGTCTTCTTTCTTACTTCTAGAAGTAGAACTTTCTGGAACATCTAAACTACTTTTACTCTTATTTTGGCTATTTTCATTGTTTTTAACTTTTTTATTGGTAACTTCTTGTTTCTTCTCTTCTTTCTGTAGTTTCCTTTTTCTATTCTTCTTTTTATGTTTATTTTCTTTATCTGTGTCACTTGTATTTTTGTTTTTATTATCTGTAGTAGTTTCCACTTGCCAGTCGCCATTCTGTGATAAATAAACGATTATTAGATGCAATTGTGGCGCAGTGGGACAGAGACAGGGAGAGAAAGAGAGAGGGAGGGGAGGGAGATAGAGTGGAGTAGGGAGAGAGGGGGAGTAGAGACAGGAGGAGAGAAAGAGAGGAAAATCTTTTCATTAAAGAGGGAGAGATGTAGAAAAATGGGGGATCGAGAGGGAGAAGTATAAAAATAATCTTAATTTCTACGTTCTGACAAGACAAAACGTGGCATTGAGTTCCGCCATTTAACATGCAAAAGAACATGAAAATAAAAAATTGAATTTATTAAATATGTCAGTTAGGAGGTATTGTGACATTAACATCTATATACAAAAAAATCTTAATAATAAAATGTTGACTTACAGTAGCGTTAGTTGCGTCAGTGGCGTCAGTTTTGTCAGTTTCTTCTACAATACTGACTCCAGCGCGAGTTTTTGCGAGAAGCCTCTTACGATGTTTTCGACTTAGACCTGTCAAATTAAAAAAAAATATAAGTCCGGATTTGAACCTATACATGGGTATTCCTTTAAGATTTCATTCTTCATCTGATTCATATGGCCCAATATTTTCGATACTTTTAGTATAATAGAACGTGTATCTATGTAAGTAGGTGAGATAGGGATCTCAAATATATGTTTTGTGGTACACCTACTATAGGAACACATTTTATTATGCCAAAAGTGTCAAATATTTTGGGCCATATAAATCAGAGAAGGACGAATTCTTGAAAAATAAGTCACACCAACGTTTTTAGCTAACAGCATATCTAAGTAGAAGGTAACTGAACAAAATAGAATCTGTTTTTATTTTTTCTATCTTCAAAAATGAGTGAGATACGTCGCGTTAAAGTGCAGCCTCGGCCGCGCTAGTAGCGCTACTGCGTGACGTCACTTACACACTCACATACATGTACGTTGTAACAACACGCACACCGCCGCCGCCGTATATATATTATATATTTAGGGAAGCCAGTGTATATATTTAGGCAAGCCAGTAAATTAAGGGAAGCCGATGTATATTTAGGGACGCCGATAATTTTTAGGGAAGCCGGTATAGGATATCAAGGTATCTCGTAATTTTACTACAGAATTTTGGTGATAACCCTTTTTTTAAGTCTAGATGTCAGAGCTTGTTTTTTTGCAATTTTATGCCCAATATTTTCCTGGCGACCTTTTTTTTCTTTTTTTTATGTCTCAAACTTGTACTTTGAAAAGTTAGGCAAGCCGATGGGTATCGAGTTGTATGGACGCCCTCGCCTCTGATATACATATGTAGTGCAATATTAAAATTTTAAAGTATCTATATATAAATACGTGAAGCAAAAACTTTTTTACGGAAATTACGCGAACGGAGGAGCATGAAACTTGGCACACTTATAGTTTATATAGAGAAGGAGTGCACAATGACAATATCCTTCTAAAATAATAAATTAACAATATATAAAATTAATAGAATAAATGTTACACACATTACCATAGTTTGACAGCCATGTGTATATAAACTAACATATACGTTGCTAGGCAACGCGTTGTCAACGCGTCGACGGGGACACTAGTCACTAAAAATAGACACTACCTTCACTTACCTCTCAAAGCAAGTTCATCGGACATATTCACCAGATTCTTCTCCAGTTTACTGAGTCGGGAGGCGGCCTTCATCGGCTCCGAGGGGTCCAGGTTCGATTCCAAACCCTCTATATCTTGCTCTGGGACTTTTAGTGGGTAGTTATTACGAGAAAGTTCTTGGAAACTGAAAAAAAATTAACGGTTTTTTAGATTCAATGCCTGTCGTGTCTTGAGGCATATGCGTGCGTCTGTAAACGCGTCAGGTTGTGGGTTCGATTCCCACTCCAGGAAATGTAAAAGTTTAATATGTTCATTTTCTGGGTTTGGTGACAAGGTAAAGAGCGGCGTTGAGTTCCGCCACTGGCAATGGGTGACGTGATTTCTAATATTATTACGAAGAAAATATAAAAAAAATTGAGCTTAGATACTATGAGGTAATTGAGGTACTATTTTATGCATCTTTGCTATCTATTATCTCCTGGAGCAACCACACCCCAAATTCCATACTTGCTGATCGTTCTTACCTCTGTCAGTACATGGGCTCTTAATCTATTATTGACGTTTTATATTATTATTTTTTATCTTCACGCTGTATCCCGCATATAGCGGAGTAGGCAGAGGGAACCTGAGAACCTAGTGTTAAGACACTCCGTTCTTTTTCTACATTTCCGTTCCCCACTTTACGCCAAATTGAGACATTGCGTGTTGAGTGGCGGAACTCAAAGCCGTGCTTTGTCTTGTTACCAAACCCAAGAAATGAAAATACAAAATTTTACATTTCCTGGAGTGGGAATCGAACCCACAACCAGACGCGTTTACAGTCGCACGCTTGTGCCCCTGCGCCACGACAGGTGCTATCTCTGTTAAAAAACAATCAATAATATCTAGTGACCCATTTCTCCGCTCACCGTTCCATACAGACAAAAAACAACCAATAATATCTAGTGACCCATTTCTCCGCTCACCGTTCCATACAGACTCTGCCTCTCTTATATCCCTTAGACGTAGCATTCACCAGGAGAGACTGTAACTGTGTCGCCAGTAACTTGGCTGGTACCGGCAGAGGGTGGAGGGTTACGTTCACACGTCCCGCACGAGGGTCCAGGGGTTCAAATCTGTGAGGAAAAAATATATATATATGAATATATAATTTTCGTTTTTATTTTACCAAAAAAAGTAAACCGTCTTTATATAAAATGAACGAAATTACGAATAACTCAAAAACTTGTCAAATCTTAAGTAAATTTAAATGGAACTTCAAAAGCACTAGCTATCATATAAAAAAAATTCAGTAAAAACTTATGCGGTAACACATTAAAAAAATAAAGAGAAAACGTATAAAAATTATGAACGTGACGGGACTCGAACCCGCGCTTATTGTTTCCCTTCCATGTAACACATTGTAGTTATCATCTCTGTTGAGAGATTTTTACAAATTTCTACTACACAAATATATATTTAATATATATATGATATAGCTAATAACAGTCGAGCTTCGAGAGAAGAACAGGTTCGAATCCCGCTACGTTCAATAATTTATAAGATTTCTAATAACCTTTTTTTTTATTTTATTTACATCTAATTTTTTTTAAATGTATATGCCCCATACCCGTTCTCAGCATCATCAGGTATCTCCTCATCATTATCATCTTCCTCGTCTTCATCATCAGATACAGGTTGGAGTGCATCGGGACCACCGGAGGGACATCCCATCTGAACAATATTAATAATATATATAATATACATACATACATACATACATAGCTTCACGCTGTATCCCGCATATAGCAGGGTAGGCAGAGGGAACCCAGTGTTAAGACACTCCGTTCCTCACTTTCCGCCCAATTGAGGCATTGCGTGCTGAGTGGCGGAACTCAACACCGCGCTTTGCCGTGTTACCAAACCCAGCAAATGAAAAATTCCATTTCCTGCAGTGAGAATCGAACCTACAACCTGTCGCGTTTACAGACATCGTATGCAGACGCTTCCGCAACTTAGCACGCAATGTTGCGAATTCGAACGAATGCGGCGGAGAGTTCTCACACTAAACTCTCTCTCACTATCCTATTATGTTAAAAGATGTTTTTATTTATGTCAAGCAACAAAAAAGTGGGGAAATCCAATATTTCATAACAAAATATTTTAAATAAAAAATCAAATAAGTATATCTAAGAGGCGTAAAGGCATCAGAGCGCCATGCCATTTCCCGTGACAGCAAACAAACTTGCAACCTACCACGTTACTAATATGTTTCATGGTCCAAAAATGGTCCAAAAATCTGTTAGTGACTCAACTCACCTTCTGCCATACTCTCGCAACACTCTCGTACTCCAAGCCCAAGTCACTCTGTCTGACGAGCTCAGTGAGGAGTCTCCGGGACGAAATGCTTATGATACCATCACCGAGGCACACTTGTTGACAGAACGGAAAGAGGAGAGCTGTGACACTTGCCTCTGGTATATCTGCTTTTGATACCTGGAAAGATTTTGTTTATATGTATTAAAAAATAGCATAGAAACTCCTGTTGTGTCTTGAGGCACAAGCGTGCGACTGTAAACGCGACAAGTTGTGGGTTCGATTCCCACTCCAGGAAATGTTTTTCATTTCCTGGGTAACACGGCAAATCGCGGCGTTGAGTTCCGCCACTCAGCACGCAATGCCTCAAATCGGCGGAAAGTGGGGAACGGAGTGTCTTAACACTATGTTCCCTCTGCCTACCCTGCTATATGCGGGATACAGCGTGAAGCCATGTATGTATGTATGTGATGTAAATGTTAAATTATTGAAAAAATAGCATATAATTATATAAATTAATAAAAAAAGTAAAAATTTATATTTTAGTGGGAATTCCCTTAACTCAAACGCTTTGCTGTTTAAAAAAAAAATAATTAAAAAAAATTATGGAGTAAAGATCTAAACATGACAAGAACAGGTTCAAATCTCACTCAAAAAAAACATATTTAAAATAAATTTCAATAACTTTTCAACATCATTTTTATCATTGTTTCCCAGGAAAGACAAAGCGCGGCGTTGAGTTCCGCACACATATTACATACCTTAGAGAGCTCCTCTAAATAACAGTCAATTATGTGTAAAATCATGGAAGTAGAGTTACGAGCGTATTGGGGTGTTTTTATTGCTAATATACCTGAAACAAAAATTAAAGGGAGAAATTAGACACCAGTGACGAGCGGTGAAAATTTTAATTAGGCAAGCCGGTAAATTTAGAGAAGCCGGTATATATTTAGGGAAGCCGGTATATATTTAGGGAAGCCGGTATAAATTTAGAGAAGCCAGTATATATTTAGGGAAGCCGGTACAAATTTAGAGAAGCCGGTATATATTTAGAGAAGCCGGTATATATTTAGGGAAGCCGGTATATATTTAGGGAAGCCGGTAAAAATTTAGAGAAGCCAGTATATATTTAGGGAAGACGGTATAAATTTAGAGAAGTCGGTATATATTTAAGGAATGCAGTACATATATTTAGGGAAGCCGGTAATTTTCAGAGAAGCCGGTATATTTAGGGGAACCAGTATAGGATGTGAAGGTATTTAGTAATATGACTTTACGAGAATTTTGGTGATGAACTTTTTTTTAGATGTCAGAGCTTGTTTTTTGCAATTTTTTATCCAGTATTTTCCTGGTGACTTTTTTTTAGCTATCTTGACAATTTTTTTTGCAAACTCAATTAATTTAAGCTCCACATTTTCGTAGAGGTTTCTTTAAATTTAAAAAATTAAGGTAAGCCGGTGGGAATCGTGTTAATTGGACATGTCGTCACTACTAGACACTCCACTCTCCGCTTTTCAGTTAAATTGGAGTAATTATATTAAGTGGTACAATTTTATACCACAGTTTGTCTTACTAGAGTGGAGAGTTCAAAATAATTCAAATATTACATTACCCCGACTGGGAATCGAACCTACAACCAATCGACAACCTTCTTATATCTAAAGTGTTATTCACACTACTTTATAACTGCTAACAACAAAAATACATTACAATAAGTGTATAAGAATTTCTCTATAACTTCATAAGAACTTAATTTTTTTGTCTAGAGCGTTTGGGCAGTAGAAGAGGTACATGTTTAAGCCCTACTATATTAAAAATTTTGTTTCTATAATAAAAAAAGTAATCTTACCATCTTCAGAAGAAAGCATATCAGAGAATTGCTTACAACTGTCCAAACTCCATTTACATCTTGAGAGACAACGGAAACTACCCCTTAGGTATCTACGCACAAGCTGAAAATAATATACATTAAATACTTTTTTCTAGCTTCACACTGTATCCCAGATACAGCAGGATAGGCAGAGAGAACCTGAGAACCTAGTGTTAAGACACTCTGTTCTCTTTTAACATTTCTGTTCCCCATTTTCTTTTATTCTAATATATAAGCTATATTACTGTAAACTTTCATCAAGATATGTTCAGTAGTTTTTGTGTAAAAGTTTTAAATCTTTCGATATTAAAATGTTTTTGTTTCTAAAATAACAGCAAATATAATTTTTAACAACTATTTTATTATTAGGCAGACATACATACATACATAGCTTCACGCTGTATCCCGCATATAGCAGGGCAGGCAACGGGAACCTAGTATTAAGACACTCCATTCCCTACTTTCCGCCGAATTGAGGCATTGCGTTCTGAGTGGCGGATCTCAACACCGCGCTTTGCCTTGTTACCAAACCATTTCCTGGAGTTTTTCACTTTTTTTGGAATTTTCACTTCAAAAATTATATGTATACATACCATAAGAAACTTATCCATCCTATGCTGATCTATTCCATACCACTCTGTAGCTAGCACTTTGAAGCCAGCTTTACACATCATTATGGCATATTTTATTTGATTTGCGGGAAATAAGTCGAGGATCTCTGATATACTTTCACATAGGTCTTCCTAGAGGATAAAAAAAAGAATGAGTTACATTTTGCAAATAATAAATACTCAATAATAATTACTTTCAAATAATAATTAAAAGGACTCTTGTAAGAAAAAATTACTAAAATAAATGAAATTTTATGCCTTTTTACAATATTGCCATTTTTATATCAAGGAATAAATGCAAGTTAATTTATATTGTAATTTTTGTTTTTAGTGCTTAGTCACTCCATTCCCCACTTTCCACCAAATTGAGGCATTGCTGAGTGGCAGAACTCAATGCTGAGCTTTGCCTTATTACTAAGCCCAGGAAATGAAAAATTCTATTTCCTGGAGTGGGAATCGAATCTACAACCTGTCGTGTTTACAGTCGCAGGCTTGTGCCTCTGCGCTACGACAGGTGTTGTACATTGTAATTTTATATTGTAATATTAAAATATTGTTTTTAATAATGTGAATATGTTATGAATGAGCAATATTGATTTTGAAGTATAATTGTGTAACAACTTTTCCTTAAAAATTAATAAATAATATTTGAAGTCATTGTGTTGGTTGCAGGTTCAATTTCCATTTGGGAGAATGATAATGATTGGAACTATGAACAATTGCTATTGCAGTCAAATGCTATTCCACCACACAATTAGACACAATAGCCTTATTATAAAAATATATGAAAATTTGACAAAAGTATATAAAATTTTAATATATACCTGTACTAAGGGCTTATCTGACATCCATACTGCATAAAATAATCCCTTCCACACTCTTATAAAATCGTCTTCCTTGAATTCTAAAATGAAATATTTTTATAGGTTATGCATTGTAATTAAGATAGTAAAAACATAGTCAGTAAAACATATAAAAAATTGTATGTAGTGGGATTTGAACCTGCATCTCTTGGAAACTGTCCAAGCGCTTTGTCCACTAAGTTATATTTTCTGTAGCTACATTGAATATCTTATACACTTGCTATAATTTTTTTACAAATGTCTACTATTAAAGATTATGTTTAATAACAATTGTTTGACAAGGCAAATTGCTATTAAGGACTATTTTTAATACGTTAATATAAGTGTTAATCATACACTTAAAAAATACATTTATAGACTTTTTCTAAAAATGTTTTCCTTATCCTAAGTTAACACTACAAAAAAAATATAAAATATGTGGCAATAGTATTAAAATAGATTAAATTTTTAAAAATATCTACATTTGTGGTTCTAAATACTTACAATGTATATGAAAAATCAAAACCTAACATTTTGTTTTTACTTTTAGGTTATGTCAAAATCAACACATGTGAAAACGAATAACACAATATGGCTATATAAAAATTAAATAATACTCACCATATCCCTTCTCAAAGCAATTTAAAAGCCATTTCTTAAACGTTTTCAATACACGATCTCTAGTTTTCTTTTCATTTCCAGAAAGAAGACGCGCAAATTTAAATTCTTGCGCTACTACCAATACTTTCTCTTTTTTTGGTTTCACTATCGGTCGCTTTTTCATTTTTGGTTTTTTCTTCCTCATTTTCTCTGGTAGCTTCATGCTTAATTGTTTTTAATAATAAATTTAATGTTATGTCGAAATATCGTGGATTCCACGCTTGACACTTGTCGAATGTGAAATGTGACAGTTACAGACTACATAAAGATATTGTTAATGTCAAATGGATTTGATAATTTGGCAGATATTTTTTTTTTAATTTTGATTTTAAAAAAATGTGATAAAAATCTTTTCGATTCTTTTCTGTTTCAATTATATAAAATATATTTTACACAGCATAACATCAAACATATAAGACATTAGTCTAAATAGTTAAATTAAGGGTTAAACTAGAATTAACAGGCGTTAAAATTTCACGCCTGTCGTGGCGCAAAGGCACAAGCGTGCTACTTTAAATGCGACAGGTTGTGGGTTCGATTATCACTCCAGGAAATCTGTAGTATTTTCATTTCCTGGGTTTGGTAACAAAGCAAAGCGCGGCGTTGAGTTCCGCCACTCAGCACGCAATGCCTCAATTCTGCGGAAATTGGGGAAAGCAGTGTTTTAACACTAGGTTCTCAGGTTCCCTCTGCCGACCCTGCTATATGCGGGATACAGCGTGAAGCTAAAAAAAAATTATAATTTATATTTCTTTTACTTATTACTCTGTAATAACATTTTTATGTTTAACTATTTGTAACTTGATACTGCTACTTGAATATACAATGTAATAATTTCATTTCTTCCGTAATATATACTTCTGTTAATAATTAAGTAAAATCACACTGTATCCTTAGCGGAGTAGTCAGAGAGAACAGTGCGCCACGCTATAATCTCTGCATATTTCTTTCATCTTAGCCACAATCTCTCATCCCCCACTATTCAACCACGATGCAATAGGGGACTTGATTTTAAAAGTAATATTAGCAAAGTACCTAAGGTTACTAAGCCATGTTGACGGTTATTTAAATTCAGAGGAATTTGTCGTAAGAACTCCTTGGACATCGAAGACAGAACATATTATGTTGAGACAATAAAGCAATTTAGTGGATAATGAGTTTTTCCGTGAATATGGAACGCCGTGTGCAGCCAACAACTCGAGTGGGGGAATATTCAGTGTAAAAAGCATGAGAACCCCCCGGAGGGCATGCATAAAGAATGATTAATGACTGTAGACAAGGTGAAAGAGATATGCAGGGACCGTAGCGTTTGGCGCTCTGTTCTCTCTGACTACCCCGTTAGGGATAAAGCGTGAAGTTAGGTAGGTAGGTAGGTAGATTCATTATTTTTTTTTTTTTTTATGGAAAGGACAAGGCAAACGAGCGTTCGGGTCACCTGATGGTAAGTGATCCCCGCCGCCCACGGCCCCGTGTAACACCAGAGGAGCTACAGGTGCGTTGCCGGCCTTAGATTCATTATACTACCAAAGTCTCCAAAAGTTAAGAAACTACTTTTAGTTGAAAACTGTATTTTATTTAAATAAATCATTTTTTAAACTAAATCACGTCGAGGTATTTTTACTCACTTATCGAACTCATACATTCCCTCCAAGGGATCCTCATGCTTTATATGTGACCTTTATCTAGTATAATCGAAATTGTACTCGAAGGCATTTCCCATCTCTCTACCATTATAAAAACAAAGTCTATTTAATTAAAAACTAGCCAACCGTTAAATTAAATAATACGTACTTGTGACTTTCACGCTTGTTCAGTGAAATGAAGAAAAATGTAATTTTTTTATTAGGTGAGGTTTTTATTTTTAATATTTGTTAAAATAATATCTTTCGTGGCGCAGAGGAACAAGTGGACAGGTTGTGGGTTCGATTCCCCCTTCAGGAAATGTAAAAGTTTAGTATTTTCATTACCTGGTTTTGGTAACAAGGCAAAGCGCGGCGTTGAATTCCGCCACTCAGCACGCAATGCCTCAATTCGGCGAAAAGTGGGCAACGTAGTGTCTCAACACGTTAGTTCTCAGGTTCCCTCTGCCTACCCTGCTATATGCGGGATACAGCGTGAAGATAAAAAAAGAAATAAAAATAAAAAAAAGTAGTACCTTCACGCTTTTTGCTACATAAAAGGGTAGTCAGACAGAACCTAGTGTCAAGGTGTCAAGGATCGTTCTCTGTAGAATGAGTAAGCGAGTCGAATAGTTGTGGGTTCGATTCTCAGTCAGGGGAACGATGATATTTAAATTATTTTATTATAATTTTGTCCTGTAAGAACCCACAAACTAATGTAAAGAAAAGACTTATTCCTTCTTTTCAATTAGCTTTAATGGTACTTGATCTTATACTTTGTATTAAAATATCACAATAATTCTTGTTAATGGTAACAGTAACTCGGAACCCACACTCATACTTCCGGTACAACTGGTTTCAAACAATCGCCTTAATAATTATTTACTTAACAAATATATAAACAATGATCGATCTTACATCTAAATTAATTATTCACAACAATAATCGACAATATTTTTTTAGAAACTAATTCTTTTGGAAACTAATTAATGAAAATTGTAGTCAAGTTAAGATTATCAGACAATTTTGCAGGAGGGAGAAAAACAACTCGCATCTTGCCGACGTGCGACTGTAAACGCGACAGGTTGTGGGTTCGAGTCCCACTCCAGGAAATGGAATTTTTCATTTCCTGGGTTTTGTAACAGGGCAAAGCGCGGCGTTGAGTTTCGCCACTCAGCACGCAATGCCTCCATTCGGCGGAAAGTGGGGAATGGAGTGATTTAACAATATGTTCCCTCTACCTACCCTGCTATATGCGGGATACAACGTGAAGCTATATATGTATATATGTACAAAGTAAATTATTAATACAAATCATAATTGAATCGGTGAGTGCAGAAACAACGTAAGTTTGGATTTTCTAATCTTGCCGGAGGGAGAAAAAAGTGTACAACTTGCCTTTCTAAGCTAGTTTAAATCGATTACGAATTTTTGCATTTTTTGTGACTTACGTTGTTTCTGCACTCACCGATTCAAGTAATGATCAATAATTTACAAAAACATTATACAATTTAGAAGTAATATATCAAATCACAGCACTAATGCGTTTACAATATACTTAGGTATATATATAAAAGATAACATATTTATTTCTATCTACAGTATTTAACTTATGTATTTTTAAATCAACGCCGCAAAGACCTATGGATATATCTTATGAAATGATGGCTGACGGAAGGTAAGTAGATTTTTTTAATTTCTTGTTAGTCCCATAGCATAGTAGTCGGAGAGAACCTAGTGTTTTAATACTCCGTTCTTTTCCTTCCGCCTGGGCTCTGTTGAAGTTCGAAGCATTATGTTTTTACTGTTTCTTACATACACACATAGCGTCACGCTGTATCCCGCATATAGCTGGGTAGGCAGAGGGAACCTGAGAACCGACGTGTTAAGACACTTCGGTTGCCAATTTCCCCTGAATTGAGACATTGCGTGCTAAGTGGCGGAACTCAACGTCGCGATTTGTCTTGTTACCAAACCCAGGAAATGAAATTACTAAGCTTATATTTAATGGAGTGTGTCCCGAATCCACAACCTGTCGCGTTTACAGTCGCACGCTTGTGCTTCTGCGCCACGACAGCCGTTGATATATACAGACGTTGGTATACATAGATAGACTATTTACTTCTCTAGTTGAGTGAATGATTATATTTAAATTTTCCTCATTTCACCGCTCTGGTAAAGCAAAGCGCGGCGTTTAACTCCATTAGCCAGCAAGATGTCGGCTAGTAGGTGGTGAATAGTGTCTTAACACTAGGTTCTCTCTAGTCTAAGAGAGTAATCATCCTGCTTTGCGGAAAAGACTTGATGCTCATAAAATAAATAAGCGAAAGTAAAAAACAGAGAAATGTATCACTAATTTTGAACTCTTTTCAATATATAGATATAAGATGACACCTCCTAGACTCATGACAAAGAAGAAAGCCGATCGCTTACACGAACCGTACTGGGAGAGAGGAGATTGGGTGTTTTATAGGTAAGTACTTAGTAATTAATATACTGTTCAGTGGCGAGCTGTCCATATAACATGGTTTCCATCGGCTTGCTTAACTTTTTAAAGTACAAGTATGAGACGTAAAAAAAACTGTAGTTGAAATTATAATTGAGTTTGCAAAAAAACAAGGTCAAGAAAGGTGGAGAGTTAAAAAAAATGAAAATATTTGCTATGAAATTGCAAAAAAAAAAACAAGCTCCGACATCTTAAACACCCTAAAAAAAAGAAAGATCATCACCAAATTTCGATAGTGAAATTACTAAATACCATCACATCCTATACCGGCTTCCCTAAATATACCGGCTTGTCTAAAAATGACCGGCTTCCCTAAATATATGTAGCGGCTTCCCTAAATTTACCGGCTTGTCTAGCTAAAATTTTCATCCCTCGCCACTGATACATCTTGTATACGATTATTATAAGAACTCTGTTTACGATTTAGTGATCCTTTTCTTTACTTACTCCATTTCTTCCTAATGATTTAAGAACAGTAAATATTGTAGTATTTTACAGTAATTTAAATTTTATTATTACATTTGATAGTTCACGTTGTAATGACGCCTGTCGCCTGAGTAGCGTAGAAGCACAAGCGTAGTGACTGTAAAAGCGACAGGTTGTGGGTTCGAGACACACTCCAGCCGAAGTGGATTTTTTTATTCCCTGAGAGTTTGATAACAGGGCAAAGTCGCGGCGTTGACTTGTTACCGCCACTCAGCACATGCTAAATTGCCTCAATTCCTGGCGTGAATTGGAGTGGGGAATGGATTGTCTTAACACTAGGTTCTCAGGTTCCCTCTGCACTACCCGTGCCTATGTGCCAGGATACAGGCGTGAAGCTATGTTATGTTGTTTTTTTAATAATTATATTTTTATATTTTTTTTCCATCTTTTAGTTATAAAGTGCACATATGTGGACATGAGACTAAGGTGACCACATCGACAGTGACCAAGTATGAATATAGGAATCATTTACAGAGTAACCTTTGTTATTTGGAACTCGAAAATTGTCAATATGAGACTAAAAGTAAGTATTATACTACTCTAAATGTTTTTTTTTCTTCACGCTGTATCCCGCAATATAGTGAAGTGAAGCTAATAAAAAAAAGAAACAAGTGAATATATCCATAGATATTACTGATTGTTTTTTTTCAGGATATGGTAAGTTATATCAATATACCTGTATAGACATGATGAGAAAATCTAACTTCACTTACTAACTTAGCTTTACGCTTTGTCCACATAGCGGGGTAGGATCAGAAAGACACGGAGCTAGAGCGCTATACGTCCCTGCATACCCCTTTCACGCTCGTTGGAGACGAGGTCATTAACCTTCTACGGCTCGATCCATGCCTTGGCGCGAGCGGGTTAAGCTCACTACTTTTCAACAGTGCATCAAACTTCCTACCCAGTATGCATTGATCTCTGTGTTCTCGAAGCGTCAACCGAGGTCTCCCACGTGTTTAATATAGAAACTTGACGCCAGGCATTGTCTTATCAGAGTGGAGAAATCAACACAATATAAATAATTATAATAATTCCCTCTCACGTATTTGAACCCACGACCCATCGCGTTTATAGTCAGACACAGACACGATGACCTAAACCCTGTTCAAATTTGAACCAACTACCACCTAATACGCCACTACACGCTACACGTTTAATATTTTCCTTGTTCAAGTTTGGTTTCCAGTGAAAAAGGGAAACTGCACCGACACCATAACAAGCCACGGGACAGACCCCACCGCCATGCTCACTAGGATGATTGTATGGGAGAGAATGTTTGAAGGATAAATAGATATATATTTTTTAAAATATTCTTTTTATTATCACGCTGTATCCCGCACATAGCAGGGTAGGCAAAAGGAACCTGAGAACGGACGTGTTAAGTCACTCCGTTCTCTCCCAATTCTTGTAACTGTCTATATAACTAACTTATATTTTTTTCTGCATTATGCACTAAACAAAAAATACAAAAAATATTTTGACCAAACGATGGTGGTGGGTTCGATAAAATTATTTTCTTGTTACCGCGCTGGTAAGACGATCGATAGGTAACCATTCTATGGAAATAGGTCTCGAATTTAAGAAGAAAGTGGAGAATGGAGTGTCTAAACTTTCTGTATTAAAATATACATACATACATAGCTTCACGCTGTATCCCGCAGGGTAGGCAGAGGCAACCTAGTGCTAAGACACTCCGTTCCCCACTTTCCGCCGAATTGAGGCATTGCGTGGTGAGTAGCGGAACTCAACGCCGCGCTTTGCCTTGTTACCCAGGAAATGAAAAACTCCATTTCCTGGAGTGGGAATCGAACCTACAACCTGTCGCGTATACAGTCGCACGCTTATAAAAAAATCAACACATATTCATAAGTATATTTATTGTACACACATTTTATTACAGAAACATATTAACTTAAAACAATTTTAATATTTGAATATTAAAATTAAAAAAAAAAAACATTTTTTTTTATTTACAATAAATTTATATATAAGAAATATAAAATTAAAAAAAATACTTACATATGTTATAATAAAATACCTTTTGTAAAAATTTTTCCTAAATTTTAAATAAACATTATATATATACCAAGCGAGAATATGTTGATAACTCAACTTGTATGGACTTTTTAAACACTACGGGGACACCCCCGTTGACGCGTTAACAACGCGTTGATTTCAGTAATTTATATGTCACTTTATATAAACATGGATGTCAAACCATGGTAGTGTGTGTAACATTTATTTTGTTAATTTTATATACTTTATATGAAATATTATAAAAAAATGTTAGCGTTATGCACTCCTTTTCTTAGAAACTATAAGTGTGCCAAGTTTCATGCTCCTCCGTTCGCGTAATTTTCGTAAAAAGGGTTACAAAGTTTTTGCTTCACGTATTTATATATAGATGAATAGACTTTTAGAACTTGATTTATTTATAGAGTAGAATAAATCATTAAATACAATAAAAAAAAGTAAATAATATTTTGTATTTTCACTTCTTCGCTCTGGTAACAGGCAAAGCGCGGCGTTGAGTTCCGCCAGTTCGACACAGGAACCGAAGTTCCTTTCGATTAATTAGTGAAGGAATTGTAATAAAATTTTATTTCTTTTAAATTATAATTAACCAAAGACGAAACAAAAATAACTGACTTGCTTTCTATGAGAGAGAGAGAGACAGAGAAACACGCGCACGCCGCACGACGCGGCAACTATAGCAAAAAGTGTCGTTACAACTTTTGGTCTTAATCTTTCGTCTAGCCACGCAACGCGCGATAAGGAACTTCGTTCCAATAATATATATATTACACACACTACCATATATAAATAGACGAATCGCCAAATATCTTATGATGTGTTCCGGTTCGATGACATGTAAGCCAGGTTTTCCCCTTTCCCACCCATCCTTTCCCCAAAACGTGATGGCGATAGCGGACTACTACATTGTCCCCCCCCTTCCATCTGTATCCTCGTCGATCGGCAACGCATCTACAACCTCTCTGGTGTTGTAGATGTCTATGGGCGAAGGTAACCACTTACCATCAGGTGGTCCTTCTGCACGTTTGCCATCCGTTATCATCAACATACGTTACTATGATAACGTGTTATTTAGACGTCAATGGGACTACTAGTAACAATTAAAAGGTAATTGATATTTCTGAGTATGGTGTAATTATTTAAATATATATATCTTAATAATTACTTAAACATTAATGAGCAAACATTCAATATATTACATTAAGTTGGCTTAAAGTGTAAACCTGCCAAGTACTTTTTTTAACAAATTAAAATTCTAAAAAGTAAATTATTACGAATAACCACAGAACCATACGTTACTATCACTTAGTCTTAGATTTTTTATACAAATGTAACAAAACATTAATATTTAAAATGAATAACACTTTAAATAAATAAAATATACATATATATATATACTATATACTTTTTAAGGCATTATTAAGATTAATTATCGCCTGTCGTGGCGCAGAGGCACAAGCGTGCCTTGGACTGGATGGACTTTTTCATTACCTGGGTTTGGTAACAAAGGCAAAGTGCGGCGTTAAGTTCCGCCACTCAGCACGCAATGCCTCAATTCGCCGGAAAGTGGGGAACGGAGTGTCTCAACACTAGGTTTCCTCTGCCTACAATCTGTCTGTGAATACGTTAATAAATAATATACATAAAGATACTTTTTAAGGCGTTTTTAAGATTAAGTTTTTTTTTCTATCTTCACGCTGTAACCCGCACATACTAGTGTAGCAGTGGCGAGGCGTCCATACAACTCGATTCGCACCGGCTTGCCTAACTTTTCAAAATACAAGTATGAGACCTAAAAAAAAAGCTCGCCAGGAAAATGTGGAGCTCCAACAAACAAAGTCAAAGAAGGTGTGAGAGCTAAGAAAAAGGTCGCCAGGAAAATATTGGGCATAAAATTGCAAAAAAACAAGCTATGACATCTTATAGACCTAAAAAAAAGGTCATCGCCAAAATACCTTCACGTCCTTTACCGATTTCTCTAAATATATCGACTTCCCTAAAAATTACCGGCTTCCCTAATTAAAATTTTCACCCACCATTCTCGCCACTGCAGGGTTTAGGCGGGGGAAGCCGAGGGAGCCCTAGTGTTGGGACTCGTTTCTCTTAACATTTTCCATTCCACCAGTTTCCTTTGCAGATTAAGTTTTATCTGAAAGCCCTGATAATATTGCAAAAAAAATTATATGTAAAGTCGACATATCAACGCATATTCCGCACGCCATTACTTTTACTTACATATATATATATATATATATATAATAATAATAATATATATATATACATATATATATACCTATATATACTATATATATATATATATATATATTCTAATAAACACCTTACATACAATTTGGTGATTTGTTGGATTTTAATTTTATTTACATTTATTATACACACTGTAATAAATACTAAAATTAACAATTTAAAAAAAAATATGCATTATAAAAATACACATTTTTACCACAGCCTTAGGTATATAATTAAAAAAAAAACAAAAAGAAAGGAATAGAAGCAAAAAAATATTAAATTTCTTCAAGACTTCATTCTTCATCTGATTCGCCTTATTTTAAAATTTTCGATACTTTTTGGGCATAATAAACTGTGTTTGTCCATGATCAGGTAGTATTTTGAATTAAAAAGGGTGAAATAACTTCGAAGAGCTGGATACCGGCGTTTTATTACTATAATAATATAGAGAAAGTAACAACACACTAAGCGTGGGTATAAAGAAGAAAAATAGTGAGCGGTGGAACAAAACTATATACGAGACATTGCCCAACTATTTTGCCCAACAGGCACAATATTAACTTTTGATTATAATATTCTTATTATTTCAGTAGTGTTCCTATGTAAGTATGTGGGAATGGGGTTCTCTCAAATATATGTTTTGTGGTACACCTACTTTCATAACTTAACACGTTTTCGCAACAGTGTCCAAAATTTTGGACCATATGAATCAAGGAAATGGACGTAATCTTGAAGAATCATCCTTTGTCTAAATACTTTTTTTAAACAAATATGGAAAAGGATCTAATTATTAAGACACTACGCTCTCCACTTTTCTATCCAATTGAAAACATTGTGCGGAACTTAACGCCGTGCTTTGAACACATTTTTTATTCAAATTTAAAATATTCATTAAGTTAAAAAAATAATAATATATTTAGTCTGTTTATGAAGGTGACATGGCACATTTTCATATATACTTACATTTTTTATTTTTTTATTCTCTTTTTATTCTCTCTTCTAAAAAGAAACTATTTTTAATTAATTTACTTGAGCATTATTGTAGTATACTACTAAAATACATTATAGTAATTATATTTCGTTTCTAATATATTAAAACATTCAATTCATTTGACATTCCCTTTAAAATTTTAACTACGATACTTTTAAAAAAAATACCCACAGCTGGAAATCGAACCTACAACCCTCAGACC
Source organism: Philaethria dido (assembly GCA_033558755.1). Lineage (NCBI taxonomy): Eukaryota > Metazoa > Arthropoda > Insecta > Lepidoptera > Nymphalidae > Philaethria > Philaethria dido. The sequence continues at coordinate 120,443 of JAKGSA010000750.1, forward strand.
AACAGAAAAAAAGAAAATAAAAAAAAAAAAACAAAAAAAGAACAGTATGTACATAATTTTATTATCACAATACATACATATAAAAAATCATATTTACTTACAAATAATTGTCAAGATTCGATTAACTTTTTTATAAAAAAAATTCAATAAGGATTCGAAGCCGCACTTCATTTAGTATATATTATAAATTCATAGAAAAATTCAATTAAAGTAAATGACCTAAATATTTTTTTTTTTATACTTAACATAAAAAAAGTCCAACATATTTAATCTGTACACAATTATTTAACAATTAAAAAAAATGTATATTTTTTTATAAAAAGCTAAAACAAATAACAAAACATTAACCCTTTGCAATCAATTATTTTTTTTTTTTTATTAGAACAACATAGTCTATGTACTTAACTGACTCAACTTTTAAAATGAGATTAAAAAAAACGAATTATTTAATATATCGAAATATATTTCATAGTAAAAACATATTTAGAAAACGTATAAAAATTTGAACGCAGCGGGACTCGAACCCGCGACCTTTGGAAAACGTCCAAGCCCTCTGACCACTAAGTCATCTATTCTATATACGACTGCGTCTCTGTAGAGAGATTTTTACTAATTTCTGCTACACAAAGATTATTTCAAAGAACAATCATTTGTCAACAGAGAATGTTATTTATTAAATATTTGTAACTTAGGAAATGACAAGCATATTTAGAAAACGTATAAATTTGAACGCAGCGGGACTCTGACAAGCGTATAAAAAATTCGACGCAACCGGGTTTAGAACGCATGGCTTAGTGGTCAGAGCGCTTGGACGGGAGACAAGAGGCGCGGGTTCGAGTCCATTTCCATACATATATATATATATATATATATATATACACCAAAAATGTCAAAAATCCATACTAATTATAAAAAAACATATCAGAGGTGTAATAACAAAGGCGGCAAAGTCCAGCTAACGCAATTTACAAAACACAGATAACTATACAAGACTACTATATTATTATTGTTATGTATTCCATTAAGTAAAATATATATTTTAACTTCTCGCTGTAACCCGCATATAGCAGGGTAGGCAGAGGGAACCAGAGAATCTAGTGTTAAGACACTCCATTCTTTAAGTGGGGAACGGAAATGTTGAAAGAGAATGGAGTGTCTTAATATCTATATAGTTTATTTTAATCTTTATTTTAAATCTAAGCTAAGTCAGTTAACTTGAAATCTTAAAAAATGTGATGGACTTTGCCGTCTATGTCATAGTCCTTTTTTTTTTAAATTTAAATTGAGTCCTATTAAAAAATTGAGTCCTAAATACCTCACTCAACCAGATCATAGTCCATATCATTGCAATAGTCCGCAAGAAAATCTAGAAACAAGTTAAATTTGCCCGTTGATGAGTTCAGCCATTTCGATGATACCGATTTCATACATGTTGATAAGTTTTCTAGAATATTCTGAAAGAAATAAATGTGGTTTTTTTATATAATTTCACATTCAATAAAAAAATATTTTCGACTCTAGTAAGACAAAACGCGGCGTTGAGTTCCGCCATTCATAGATACACTCAGTAATTCTCCAAAAGACAAACAAACATCCTCACAAAATTTCACATTTACAATAACAGGTAGTCAGAGGGAACCTAGTGTCCAGACACTCCGCTTTCCGTCCAATGTTAAGAAATCGTGTATCAAATGGCGGAACTCAACACCGCGTTTTATTAATGACACAAACATAAATAAAATCCTTACTAATATTATAAATGTGAATGTAAGTTTGTTTGTTACGCTTTCCCGACTAAACCACTGAACCGACTACCATGAAACTTTGTACACATATCCTTTGTAGTACGGAAAAGGACATAAGATACATTCAACAGCTAGTAAAAAAAGAAAAAAAATATCGAACCTGCGACCAATCCTGTCTATAAACAGCCAAGCACTGCTCCGTGAGAGAGTCTTCACTTAAATAATTATTTTTTAATAAAAAAACTACAAAAATCGCTAAAGCTTCCCAAACTTCGCTCGCTTTCATTTTTGTATCGTTCAAAACCAGTATGTTTCTTGGACATAATATTCTGTCGAAGTACTCTAGTAGCCCGTTCGAATCCGGCTTCTCCGTTTTCTCTGTTTTTTCAATTTTCTCCGGCTTTGAGTCGGGTTTTTGGTATTCTATTACTGTGAAAAGATTAATTAAAATTTTAACAAAAAGAAACTCCACTCCAGGAAATGGAATTTTTTATTTTCTAGGTAATAAAGCAAAGCGCGACGTTGAGTTCCGCCACTCAGCACGCAATGCCTCAATTCGGTGGAAAGTGGGGAACGGAGCGTGTTAACACTAGGTTCCCTCTGCCTACCTTTCTATATACGGGATACAGCGTGAAGCTAAGTATGTATGTATGTACTCTCATACCCCGTTCTGATAAGGAAAATTACGACGTTGAGTTCCGTCAATGTTCAATGTCTCTAATTTGAACAGACAAAGAACGCAGTGTCCACTGACACTAGGATCTCTCTATCAAAAAATAAGCTAAAAAAAACAGTTTCACAACTAAAAAAAATCATTATTTTTTTTTATTTTTGAACTGTTAATCACACACATAGGAAACGAAAAACATATTTAGAAAACGTATGAAAATTTTGCTGGATTTAAACCCGCGCCTCTTGGAAACCGTCCAAACGCTCTGACCACTAAGCCATGCGTTCTATAGAACGCTTTGAAATAATCTTTGTGTATCAGAAATTAGTAAATATCTCTCTACAGAGATGCTAACAACATAAATAACGTTGTAACAAGCATAGAAGAATAGAGACGCAGCCGGATATAGAATAGATGACTTAGTGGTCAGAGCCTTTAGACGGTTTTCAAGAGGCATAGGTTCGAGTCCTGCTGCGTTCAAATTTTTATACATTTTCTAAATATTTTTTTATTTTTTTTTAATGTAAATCCTTTTTGTTTTTTAAAAACATCACCACCCACCTTTACCATCGTCATCAGACTGAGGAGTTGGTACGGTTTCCCCACCGAGCAGTTCCTGTTCCGGTCTGGTCTCCATTTCCTGGAGTTGTCTGTCGGGACAGCAGGTGTTCCAGATTGTATGCAGATGGGGGAGGAGATCTGATATCTTTGAGGTTTTACGGCTTACTGTTGAAAAGAATTATAAATATATATTTTTTTGGATATATAACATGGAAGAATATAATATTTAATGGTTTATTTCTCTGTTCTCTACTTTCCATCCAGTCTTAATTGACGTGGTGTTAAGACGGCCTGGTAACACCACGTCCACCACACCACACCAGAAAACATATAATTTTCTGTTTTATTTTTTCTTTACCTTCACGCTGTATCCCGCATATAGCGGGGTAGGCAAAAGGAACCTGAGAACCGACGTGTTAAGACAGTCGGTTCTCTTACAACAATTCCGCCGAATTGAGGCATTGTGCGCTGAGTGCCAGAACTCAACGCCGCGCTTTGCCTTGTTACCAAACCCAGGAAATGAAAATACTAAACTCTTACATATCTTAGAGTGGAAATCGAACCCACAGGCTGTCGCGTTTACAGTCGCACGTTTGTGTCTCTGCGCCACGACAGGCGAATGAAGTTGCGAGATATAATTAATAAAACATATACTTACTGTAAACAATACAAAAATCAATAGACAATTGTAGTATCGCCCTCAAAGATGGCGGCCGACAGAAAACGTTGTTTGGCGAACAGGAATTGGCACATGACTTTAGTACTTCTATTGGAGATATATCCTCATCTTCTAGAAGGAGGCAAATTTGTTCCTGGGGAAAAAAAATTAAATGAAATTACTTTAACAGGTAGGGGTTATTCTTCAAGATTTCGTCCTTTTAATGGCCCAAAATTTTTGACACTTTGGGCATAATAAAATGTGTTGCCATGAAAATAGGTGTGCCACAAAACATATTTGAGATCCCTATCTCACCTACTTTCATGGGATCACGTACAATGCTAGGCAACGCGTTGTTAACGCGTCAGCGGGGACACTAGTTCTTATTATTCCTAAAAATCATACACATAATATAAAAATAATGGGATGGCCATTATGGAAAAAAATATAAACTCTAATCACCTTACCTTAAGTGCTATAATAGCGTGCGCGGGACTCTGCATTCCCTCAAACTCCGCGGTCAGAGGGAGTGGGGGAGCGGGGGAGGGGGGAGCGTCTCCCACCGCGAGGAGCGTGTTCATCTCCTCCTCGATGTTTTTGCAGAGGACCTCTAGAACAGATTAATTATATATCTTTTTTTTCGTATCTTCACACTGTATCCCGCATATAGCAGGATAGGCAGAGGGAACCTGTGAACCTACTGTTAAGACACTCCGTTCTCTTTCAACATTTTCGTTCCCCACTTTCCGCCAAATTGAGGCATTGCTGGCTAAGTAGCGGAACTCAACGCTACCCTTTGCCTTGTTACTAGAGCGAGGAAATGGTAATACAAAATATTATTTAATATTCTTATTTTCTGGAGTTGGAATCGAACCCACAGCCTGTCGCGTTTACATTCGCATGTTTGTGCCTCTGCGCCACGACAGGCCACAATAATTGTAACATTCAAGCTTATAACACTCCCTAAGACCTCTTGGGTTTGTTAAAATTGAAATTAATAAGTAGGCCACAGTTATTATTATATACTTTTGGAATTTTTCATTTCCTGTCAATTCTTTCCTTCAGTGGGAATCGAACCCACAACCTGGCAACGACAGGCGTTATTAATTATATTAAAAAAAAACCAAAAGCCGCTAGAGGTTGACAGACAAGATAACAATATTTACCACAGACTACAACAGGATTAGAAATAAATACAAGTTTAATTTAAAAATACCACCTACCAACACCACGCCAATGATCCCCAATCCATTTCTCCACTCTCCTCACGACAGCCCTCACAGCTACCACCTTCAAGGGGGGAGGAGCGCCCGGCAGGAGGGCGGGGAGGGCCGCCCCCACGCGGGACTCCGCTGAGAGGCCACTGGCAGTGCGAGCCTCTGCGCGGAGAGCGGAGAGATGCTGTGTGTACAGATTGTGTAGCGCTGGGAGGAGGCGGGACTGTGGGTAAACGAAAGAAATTACATTTTTTTTGACGTATGTGTCACTTTGTATAAACATGGACGTCAAACGCAGTGAGTGTAACATTTATTTTAATAATTTAGTATACTTTTTATGCATTATTTTTAGAAAATATAATCATTGTGGACTTCTTCTCTATATAAACTATAAGTGTGCCAAATTTCATTCTCCTTCGTCCGCGTAATTTTCGTAAAAAGGGATCCAAAGTTATTGCTTCACGTATTTATATATAGATTATAATAGGAAGCCGTGACTAAAAATAATATTATTTTTGCACCTTTAGGATAATAGTGATACGAATACGAATATAATAGCGCCTTTTATTAACGTGTAACTGGAAACACGACAGGTTGTGGGTTCGATTCCAACTCGGTTTGGGAACAAAGCAAAGCGCGGCGTTGAGTTCCGCCACTCAGCACGCAATGCCTCATTTCGGCGGAAAGTGGGGAACTGGGTACCCTGCTATATGCGGGATACAGAAGCTATGTATGTATTAATCCGGTTAAAATAGTTTCATTTAACATGTGTAAAAGTCGCGAAATTCAAAGCTCATTAATTTGGGAGTGTTTTTTTTTTAAATAAAGTATGAGACCTAAAAATATCTCCACTCACCTTATCTCTACCACCAGCAACGAGATCAGCAGCAGACACTCTCGCTTTTCTCCTCGCTGAGGCCAAAGTATGCGTCAATTCTTTCACAATACTTGATGACACTCTCTCTGTGACAAGTTCTAGAACCTTCCGAGTGGAAGATGGCTGACTTTTTAGAAATTCTTCTTCTAGACGTAGCTGGAATTTTTAATTATTACATATTTAGAAAACGTATAAAAATTTTGAACGCAGCGGGACTCGAACTCGCGCCTCTTGGAAACCGTCCAATTGAATGCTTGAATTAAAATACATAAAAAAAATATTACAAATTTATGCAAACAACGAATTAACTTAGTCACACTACTTATTTCCAAATACAAAATCGAACCCAGGACCTACATCAAAAAATAAAAAAAAACTTACCTGCAATTCTTTCTCTTTATTCCGTATTCTATCTTCAGAGTTCAAACTCAAACTAACCGGAGTTATATGTCGAAAGCTTAAACTCTCTTTCTCATTCACCCTCGAAGTAGACAATAAAACATTAAAATCTCTCAAAAACGGGCAAAGTTCAAACAAAATCGATTCATCCATGACAAAATCGAATACACAACTCGCTACCAAATCGATATCTCGCTTCTCATAAAACAATTCCTGAGGAAAGTGCGGCAAATCGAATAACCATCCGAGTATCGATTTTAAATATATAATTGTTGTTTTTTTATTATCTGTACTATTTATTTTTAAATTTGTGTATATTTGGAATATTATTTGGTGTATATTTTGATAATATTTCAGTCTTAGTGTTGTGTAATCGAGCACAGATAAATAATGAACGATCCATGGTAATGTTATTAATAATCGATTATTTTTTATTGCGGCTGTTAAAAGACCTCTTATGTCTATTATTGGTTGGCTCTGAAAAAAAAAATTGGACGATATATATATAGAAAAAAATATAAGAATGGGTTCAAATCGTGTAGTAATTAAAAAAAAAAAATATATAGAAAAAAATATAAGAATGGGTTCAAATCGTGTAGTAATTACATTTCTGCCAAAAGTCGTTTAAAAAAAATCAATATTGTAAAATAACTTTTGGTTATTCGCTAATTAAATATGTAATCTGCCATTTTGAATGGATTAAATTATTTCTCTCTTGTGAGATAAAATGCGGCGTTGAGTTCCGCTATATTTAATAAAAAAATATATGAATAAAATTTTATTAAAAAAAACAATAGGTAACTTGTATATAAGTAATAATATATATATTTTTTATATCTGCACGCTGTATCGCGCGGGGTGTGCAGAGGGAACCTGAGAACCTAGTGTTAAGACATTACGTTCTATTTCAACATTTCCGTTCCCCACTTTCCGCCGATTTGAGGCATTGCGTGCTGAGCGGTGGAACTCAACGCCGCGCTTTGCCTTGTTACCAGAGCGAGGAAACGAAAATATTAAATATTATTTAATATTTTCATTACCTGGAGTGGGAATCGAATCCACAATTTGTTACGTTTACAGTCGCACGCTTGTGCCTCTGCGACACGATAGGCCAAAATATTAACTAAAATGTTTTTATACAAGCTTTGCCCACAATCCAATTATCCGCCATTTTGTTACGGCATCCATTTTGAATTAACAAGAATACTGACATATATAAATAATTGCTTTATCATCAAAACTATATAATATAACCGTAATTTCAATTCAATGCAACACTGCAAAACGCACACCCATCCACCACCCAACCACACTCACCAACACTTAACCAAAATACTCACATAATCTCTTAGTGCTAAATTATTCTCCAGAACCTTCTCTTTAGGCGTTTTAAATAATTCATTATGATTTTTTATATTACTTATGTTAGATTTTAGTAACATATCTATTGAAGTTTGAGCGTATGGCAAAGATGTGAGATAACCTAAAAATTTTGACAAAACTGCTAACTTTTTTGATAACAGTAAAAACTCTTTGCTCATGTCCGTTCCGTTTGCTGAAAAAAAAAAATACTTAATATCTATGTAATATATAAAAAAATAGCGAGCTATTATTTAAATATTATAAAAAAAAAAGGATTTTTTTTAATTTTGTTATATAGGCTCTTTGTTATTAACGCTTGTCGTGTCGCAGTGGCACAAGCGTGCGACTGTAAGCCCGGCAGGTTGTGGGTTTGATTCCCACTCCAGGAAATGGAATTTTTCATTTCCTGAGTTTGGTAAAAAGGCAAAGCGCGGTGTTGATTTCCGCCACTCAGCACGCAATGTCTCAATTCGGCAGAAAGTGGGGAACGGAGTGTCTTAACACTAGGTTCCCTCTGCGTACCCTGCTATATGCGGTATACAGCGTGAAGCTACTATGTATGTATGTTATATAGGCAGAAAGGACATTGAGTTAAGACACTCCGTTTTCCACCTTCCGTTACTTTATTTAAAACGGCATGGGTTACAATTTAATATAAAAAAATAGTTTTTTTTTTCTTAATAATAATAATAATTTATTATTTTATATTAAATTGAAAGTAAATCACATAAATTGTAGGATACACTACATAAATTAGAGGGTAATTACATGAAGATAAGGGTAAACTTACGTAAAATTTACTATAAAAGTATATAAATCAGGGATAAATCACAAAAAAATGGGGGTACGGCTACATAAATTTAGGATATATAAAATAAATTGGCAAAAAAAGAACAAAATCCTACATTAATAGTGGGACACAACTACATAAACCAGAGATAAATAACATATAGATAAGGGCCAACTTAGATAAATTTTAGGGTACATAAATTATGGAAAAATCACACAAAAACGGGGAAAACACTTACATTAATAGTGAGGTACACTATATGAATTGAGGGTAAATTTACATAAACTGTAGGAAAATTTCATAAGTTTTTTTTTTTTTTTTTTTATGGATAACGGATGGCAAACGAGCAGAAGGGACAACCTGATGGTGAGTGGTTACCTTCGTTCATGAACACTCCACAACACCAGAGGCGTTGTAGATGCGTTGCCAACCCAGGAGGATACAAATGGAAGGAGGACAATGGTAGTCCGCCATCGGAACCACTACATTTTAGGAAAGGATGGGTGAGATAGGAAACTGGCTTACATGCTATCGAACTGGAAACATCATAAGATATTTATGGTTCGTCTTTGGATATGATAGTGGAGCCGCGAGCCAGACGGAGGACGAATCCCTCCTACCACTAAACAAAAGCACAAACGCTGATGAAATGATAAAAGTGAAATAAATAGGTAAGCACAGGCAAATTAGTGGGCTATATAAAAGGGGTAAATTACAAGATTTATTTTGGCTAGGTGTTGAGTCTACCAAGCAGGATTTGGAGGTAGTGCATTCTTAGATGCACTTGAAACTCTCATTTTCTGCATACATTATAAATTCTCTGCAAAAAAAGAATAAGCTTCATTTTTAAGATCGTAACAACGTAAGAGGATCTTGAACCCGCGTTTCACCATCCGCCGTCTGTCCACTGAGCTATGCGTTATTATCCAGCTACGTCGAAATTCAGAGCGGTCAAAGCCCTTGGATGCCGTCCAAGTGGTGCGGGTTCGATTCCCGCTGCGTTCAAATTTTTATATGAATTCTAATAATATTCTTCACTTCCTAAGCGTGTAATTAACACTTTAAAAATAATAATATACATACTTGTAAAACATTTCTTTGTCTGAGAAATGTGGTAGTCGATGTGACTCAGTGGCGGACGGGCAGGTCAATCTCCTTTGTAGTTTACTTAGCTTCGATTCCTGGGAGAAGTAGAACATAAATCTTTATTTTTTTTTTGTTTTAGAAAACGTATAAAAATTTGAACATAGCTTAGATGGTTAGCAAGGGCGCAGATTCGAATCTGTCATACATACATACTTCACGCTGTATCGCGCATATAGCAGGGAAGGCAGAGGGAACATAGTGTTAAGACACTCCGTTCCCCACTTTCCGCCGAATTGAGGCATTGCGTGCTGAGTGGCGGAACTTAACGCCGCGCGAATCTCTCAACATTCAAAATCTTATATATTTTATTTTTTTTTATTTCTACGTTTATTAAAAAAAAATTCGAACCCATACCTGTTCATTAGGCGGCAAAGTCTCCATCAGCATATGCGTGAAGAGAGTGGCGAGATGGGCATAGTTCGAGGCACTAGCGCCACTCGCCAATAAAGTCTTTATTCTAGCTCTTAACGTAGACCTAGATAATGTATTATGTGTGTCTTGATACCATCTGAAAAAGATAGAACGCGGCGTTGAGTTACGGCACTCAATAGATTTATTTTCCTTTTTTTTAGTTTCCCGCTCTATTTCATATATAGCAGGGTAGGCAGAGGGAACTTGGGAACTTAGTGTTAAGACACTCTGTTCCCCACTTTCCACCGAATCGAGGCATTGCGTACTGAGTGGCGGAACTCAACGCCGCGATTTTCTTTGTTACCAAAACCAGGAAATGAAATTACTAAACTATTACATTTCCTGTAGTGGGAATCGAATCCACAACCTGCCGCGTTTACAGTCGCACGCTTTTGCCTCTGCGCCACAACAGGCTTTATTTGAATTCTTAATTAAATAATTATATTAATTTAAATATAACCAGTCCCCTGACTATGTATCGAACTAACAACCAGTCGCGTTTACAGCCAAACACTGCCACTACACCACAATAGACTACACACTTACACTACAAATAAAATCAAAATCCTACCTCAAAATCTCATAAAACATATCCCTCTGCTTTTTAAAATTTTGAAAACTCAAGACGGACGGAAAATTTTCAGCATTGTCCGTTTCATGATTAAAACAAACCATGCCGTTGGAGAACCTATCGACATTTTTCCTCTCCCCACTCTCTGCTTCACACTTCAAGCCGTATGAGTTTAGGAGAAATTTTGCCAAATCTGGATAAAAACTCCTGACTTTCTTATTTTCACCTAAAGTCTTCAATGAATTCTTATCTAATATAATTTCTAGAAGCATCCGTTGGTTCCATAATGATTTGACCGCAAAATATGTACAATTGTGGACAATTTTTAATATATTTTCAAATAAATTTGATTTTAGTTGACATTCCGAGTTAATAAAATCATCTTCCCATTGCTTTGAAAGTAAAATTGTTATTAAAAAATACATTTCTGAATTCACACTCAAAATTAAGTTATTTTTAAGTAAAATATCATAGATATTGATTAAAATATCAATCTTGTCGGTGAAAACAACTTTGCTTATATTGGCATCTATATAATTTAGATTTTTCTCGTCTCTCTGTAATATTTTTATCTGCGGTGTAGTCACTTTGGGTGAAATGGCTGTGTTAAGAGTGTTAAATTTCTCCATTAGCTTGTGTCTGTCCTGTTTCAGTATATTTCTTTCTATTTCTATGCTGTTCGCTATTTCTGTGGCTTGAGGCTTAGGTTTGAAAGCCAAATTCTCTTCTAATGCTAATGTTGGTTGTTGAAATACTTCCGGAGTAAAACTGCTGAGAGAACAACTCTTTTTACTTCTATCTATATTAGTAGGCTTAATCCTCCGCCTTTCAGATTTCAAAGAACTGGACTTCCTCGCACCTATTTCTGGAAAACTCTCAGAGTTACTCAAATCAAAATCAATTTTGGTTTCACTGTCATCGTGCGATGTGTTCTTTGAACGTTTCTTTTTGGAACTCTTGGGTTGCACATTCACTAAATAGTCAGCTAAGCTAACACTTTTGTCCGAGGACCTGGAATGCCGACTCAACCTTGGAGTATCACATCTATCAAAGTCTTTAAAGGACCTGGACTGAGGAGTAACTGGACTGGCTGGTAAATTAGGATAGTCCTTAAACCCATTTTTCATAGGAGTACTAGATATAACAATTCGGTCTACACCTAGACTGAGCCTAGACTCGTCTGATGAAAGCGACACATTCTCTTTCCTCTCTTCTGGAAAGAGTTTAGTTTTAACTCTCCTTCCTTGTTTCTTTCTATCTCTATTTGGCGATTCTTGGGTTTTCCTCTCAGTTTTAACGGTGAGACTATCATTTGATTTGTCATTGTCACAAGTGGGATCACTAATGGAACGGTGGTGTTTTCTGCCGAATGTCTTCTCTGGTGTGCCTTGGTGTTGAGGAATGTGTACGGCATTGCTGTTTGTTTGTAAAATACTGAAAAAAAAAAACAATATGAAATTTTATTTATTTATGGTTATATTCTTTGGGAAAAAGAATTTAATATAAATATTTTTTACAGTGAGTTCCTAATATAATATCATGGAAGGATAGTTGAATGAGGCATAGTTGTGAGTTTGGTTCCTAGTGGAGGATTATTTATTTATTTATAAATTCTTTATTTCTTTATGTGCACACTTAAAAACAAATATGTATAAAAAAAGGCTTGAGAAGTCTTTAAACAGCTTAATAAATATATGGGTGCGTATAAGAAATCTTGCCATATATATATATATATATATATATATATATATATATATACAAATATATACAAATATAATTATATAAACTTGTAGATATACTTATGAATTTAAAAAAAACAAATAAAGATTGATTTCCATAATTTAAGATGCAATATCTCAAATTCAAAGATTGAAAGTAATTACTAACAAAGTGTCTTAACACAAAGGTTGGCTGTCTGACTATCTAGTTATGGTTAATTTTAAAATATAATAATAATAATAATATGCTTTATTGTACACCAATATTGTAGAGAACAGAACAAAACATAAGTAAAAAAAATAAATAAATCTACAGCAGGTGGCCTTATCGCTGTAAGCAATCTGTGCCAGGCAACCTTAAGGTGTGGGAGTAGTAAAGACGGTAGACAGTGTATTTGTTTACATATACATTTGATTGTTTGCCCCTACAATACACTGTAGCCTTTTATATAAGCACATACACACAGATATATACATAAATATATATAGAATATATGAAAACCACCAAATAAAATTATGGTAAGGACTAAAATATAAAGTATACAAAATATATATTTTAGAAATAATATAATATTTAAAATTATTATAAAGAGCTATTATTACTTTGATATTCTTGTAACAATATACATCAAACTGAATCGATATTACCAAATATCTCGAGAAGTACAGATATTGCAACAACTTAATGAAAGACGATCATAAATTTAATCTCCTGATTAAATTATATGCAAAGTCTATATATATGTAGACAAAGGGCTGGTAAATATAGAGCTGCACGTTAAGTTTCGCAAATTAACACAGAATGTCTCAAGTGTGTGCACTAATTTGCTCTCTGGCTCCCTGCTATGATGAAAATAGTATGAAACAACTATATGTATAACAGTGTTCCTAGAAAAGCTATGTTATCTTTGCTTACTTCGCTAAAATCGGAACATATGTGAGTTAAAAGAAAGCTCATCGAAGGAAGTAAACAATCATTGTTATCTTTCTAAAATCCTATACACTTGTTTTGTTTATTAAACAATACTAATAATAATTTGACATACCTGTCAGTTTGAGGTTCTTATATACGAGAAACCCAGCGCACAAATTCCGATCTATTCGTACACAATAATATACAGTCTTCAGGTGCACCCTGAAAATTGTGAAAATAAATTAAAATAAATAAATTTTGAAAATATTTTAAAAGTTTAATATGATTTTCTAGGTTATGTACCTCGATAGATTCGTTGTTTAACCATTTAGATATTAAATCCCATTCTAATCTACCGGATAAAGCACTTTCTATTATTGTTTCACTCATTTTAACTACATAAAAATAGAAAAATCTGCGATCGATTAATGGGTATGCGCGCTAAATACACTTTTACCGCCATGACAGTGACACGACTGATGTGTTTTATTATCTGTGCTGTCAGAATAAAATAAAAAAAATATGATTTACAATTTTTTTTATTTTTACCAATTTATAATATTATGAAATGTGTGATTTTATTGAATTTTAAGTTTTATATTAATTCTTTTATATATATTATTCAATGTTTCGCAAAAAGATTATTTCCAATTTGTGTTTGTAGTATTAAAATAAATGTATGTCTTTAGAAAAATTAGGCAATCAAAGTTTTTTTTTCAAGAATTCCCTGTCTTAATTTTCTGAATATTATTCTATATTCTAAATATATCTCTTAGAGCTAGAAGTAATTTAATAATTAATTCTTATTGGAATCGACTTACAAATTATGTCAAAAGGAAGTTTGTAAAATCGATTTTTATTTTGTTTTTCAAATATTACATGATTATGTATCATAAAACTTACATAAGCTTAATATGTAATGTGTATTATCGTATACAAAATAAGGTTGCTATTGATATGATTAATTTTTACATCAATTAAGTAAAACGAAAGATATTCTATTAATTTATATTTCTTAGTTACGTTCAATTTAGGGTTACCACACAATGTCTCAATGTTAATTTTCTATCATAATTATATCAGTAATCATATCAATATCTATAGAGGTATTTTCTGTTTATTCAAAATTTATTTTTATATAATTAATACGATTCTCTTAAAATCGATTATTTTTTAATCATTCGTTACCGTACACGATGCAAAACAGACATCGCTAAACTCTATTATCAATCAACTAAGTTTTTGTCACTTACGTACGTAAATATTATTGTAAAATATTAAATAATGTCAGAAATATTAAGTTTAAACAATATATGCCGTTGTTGCCATTCTCAGGGAACGTTAAAACATCTAAATGATTCCTATTTATATAATGGACAGCAAGAAATATATTCAAATATGTTACAACAAACATTTAATATAGAAGTAAGATAATTGTAATTATAAATATTAATTTTATATGGTTATTACGCTTGTTTGAGTGTATAATGTATTATATATAATAGATTTGGGTGTTTCTTATATGTTCTATGTCATGATTTCTGTAAATTATGCTTCATTATTCTTTATTATTTTAAAAGTTAAATTACAATTAAATATTATAATTATAACTTAAATTTGTTACTATAGGAGTAGTTTATCTAATAAAATATAATTTATCAAAGTGAAACAAGTCAAAATTGAGTGACAGTTATCTTGTTTCCTACTCTAGAAAAACTAAAATATGTTATATTTTAATATTCCTTTATTTGTATATCTTTAAGAATAGATATAATAAAGATTTAAACATTTAAATTAGAAAGAGATGAAAGAAGGCAGAACAGACCGTAACATTTAATTACTTATATCTACCTATCATTGTAAAATCAATATATCATAATATATAAATTATTTTAATGTCTCTGCAATGGTAAGATATTGTGAAGAGGAAGTGCGGGGTTGAGTTTTGTCACATAACACACTATGACTTAATTCTAAAGGAAAGGAGAGAATGCATTGTGGCACGTTCAAAGTGTCATAATTAAGGAACTGAAATGAATTCAGAATGCATTGTTTTCTTCACTAGATTCTTCAAGCGATAAGGCCTCCTTGTGCCTCTTTTGTGCCTCACCTTTTCATACTTTATTGTACTTCTTTTGTATTTACTCATGTGTTTTGTGGTGTACAATAACGTTAAATAAATAAATAAATAAATTCTTTATTACCTGCTTCATAAAAGAAAGCGATGAAGCTGTCGTAAATATTTTAATTTAAATTTTCAGATAAAACCAGCCCCAGATTTATCATACTCAATATGTGAAACATGCATACCAAGACTATGTGATGCGTTTGTGTTCAGTCGGCAAGTTACATCATGTGAACAGTTGTTTTATGAATACTGTAATACCCAGTTTAAAGGTACTATTAATATTTTGATTTAGTTAATTTATTTATTTTAGCTTTATTTCTCTGACTACCCCTGCTAGGGATAAAGCGTGAAGTTAGGTAAGGTAAGGTAAGGTAGTTTATTTTTACAATAAATATTCTAGTTACTGGGAAGAGTTTAACTAACAAGTAAAGTTAATTATAAATAACTCAATTCTTTTATACTTTTAAAGTGCTAATCACACACTTAGGAAACTGAAAACAGTTTTTAGAAAAACATAAAAAATTGAATGGGCAGGACTCAAACCCACGCCTCTTGGAAACTGTCCATCAACTCTAGCCATTTAGCCATGGCTTAGTGGTCAGAGCACTTGGGCGGTTTCCAAGAGGCGTGGGTTCGAGTTTCGCTGCGTTTTAAGTTTTGTATGTTTTTTAAAAAACTCAATTCCTCTTACTTTGTATGTTGTTGTGACATGTTCCCATTTAAAATTACCTTGCCTTGTCTTACCTGTCGTGGCGCAGAGGCACAAGCGTGCGACTGTAAACGCGACAGGTTGTGGGTTCGATTCCCACTCCAGGAAATGTAAAATTTAGTATTTTCATTTCTTGGGTTTGGCAACAAGGCAATGCGCGGCGTTGAGTTCCGCCACTCAACACGCAATGTTTCAATTTGGCGTAAAGTGGGGAACGGAATTGTTGAAAGAGAATGGAGTGCCTTAACACTAGGTTCTCTGGTTCCCTCTGGCTACCCTGCTATATTTCGCATATAGCGGGGTAGGTACAGCGTAAAGTTAAAAAAAAAACAATTAAATGGGAACATATCAGAAGCGCTAGCAATAAAAAAAGAATCATAAAAATTAGTTTTGCCAGTAATAAGGTGACATAAAAAAATACAATCAAATTCATAACGCAATTTTTTTGAAGTCTGTTAAAAATATAAACGATTTCAATGAGTCACACCAACGTTTTTAGCTAACAGCATATCTAAGTAGAAGGTAACTGAACAAAATAGAATCTGTTTTTATTTTTTTTTCTATCTTCAAAAATGACTGAGATATTAAGCGTTAAAGTACAGCCTCGTGGACGTGCCTGTGTGACGTCACGTGTACACTTACATACATGTACGTTGTAACAACACGCAACATACCTATCGCCACGTGACGTCTTCAGCGGAACGCTAATTTTAAAAATGTTCAAACTTTAAGATGCTGTAATTTCTAAAATCCTAGCCCGATTTTGATGAAACAAAAACTATTGTTATTTGCAAGAACAGGCGCATTTAATGCATTCACTTTTAATAAGAATATTTTTATTACAGGTGTTAACTTCCACTGTAAAGAAATAAAAGATGAAATTGAAGAAGATGGTGAGAATATTAGAATATTATGTTAAATTATTTCCATTAATATAATAAATAACTAATATTTATTTTTTTAGAACTTAAAAAAGAATATTTAAATCAAGACCAAAATAGCTATGACCAAAAATATGACGACGGTAAGTAATATATGACAATTTAATATTATAAATAAAAAAGAATCTAGTGTTAAAACACTCCGTTTTCTTTCCACCAATTTCGAGAAATTACGTGTTGTATTGTAGAACTCTAAGAATTAAAATTACATACATACATACATACATGTGCGGGATATACCTTCACGCTGTATCCCGCACATAGCAGGGTAGGCAGAGGGAACCTGAGAACCTAGTGTTAAGACTCTCGGTTCCTCACTTTTCGCCGAATTGAGGCATTGCATGTTGAATGGTTGAACTCAACGCCATGGTTTACTTTGTTACTAGAGCTAGGAAATGAAAATACTAAATATTATTTAAGTTTTTAATTTCTTGGGGTGGGAATCGAACCCACAACCTGTCTACCATCATCACCATGTGTTTGACATAAACGTGTAGCAACAGTTGTTTTATGTGTTGTTTTTTTTATTCCAGGTTCTTTTAGTGACGTAGGAGATGATGATCAGCCACTTTCAATGTTAAAAAGTAATTGTGAACAGAATGATTGGATTACACCGAATTTAGGTGAATATATATTACATACATACATAGCTTCACGCTGTATCCCACATATAGCAGGGTAGGCAGAGGGAACCTAGTGTTAAGAAACTCCGTTCCCCACTTTCTGCCGAATTGAGACATTGCGTGCTGAGTGGCGGAACTCAACGCCGCGCTTTGCCTTATTACCAAACCCAAGAAATGAAAAATCCATTTCTTGGAGTGGGTAATAAACCCACAACCTGTCGCGTTTACAATCGCACGCTTGTGCCTATATTTTTGTTTTTTTTTTAATAGAAAGACAATAGAGAGAACTTAGTGTTTAGAATTTCCGTTTGTAATCGAGACGTTGAGTGATGAGTGATGGACCTCAACGCCGCCCTTTGCCTTAGCAGAGCAGAGAAATGTATTAGAATATAATCCCCCGATTGGGAATTGAACCCAAAACCACCACTGCGACATAAAGGCATCAAAATTTTATATTAAAATTTATGAACATTTTGATTTCTAACTCAATAAATAGTTTATTTAAAATTTTACATAGAATTTATTCTGTCTTTCAGAAAACACAAAAACGAAAACCAAAATAAAAAAATACACATGCCAAATATGCGAAAAGAAATTTTCATACAACGGCTCGCTAGAAATGCACATGCGTGTACACACCGGCGAAAAGACACACACGTGTTACATATGCAACACAAAATACAACCAAAACAAGGAGCTCATAAAACACATAACTCTCAAACACAGCTCAAACAACACATTCCCATGTACAAAGTGCTCAAAAACTTTCGAGAAAGCTAGATTTTGAAAAATCACTTGATAAGTCACTTCGGGGTGAAAAATTCAAGTATTGTACATTGCGAAAAAAAAGTTCAGAGGAAGAAAGGGTGGAAGAGCATTTAAAAACACACACTGGGGAACGAAATTACACATGTACTATATGTAATAAAGTCTTTTGGACGCTAACCAGACTCTGAAATCGCATATTTTGACCCACACTGGGGAAAGACCGTTCGTCTGTGATGTTTGCGGTCTCGGTTCCTGAGAACACGCATTTAAACGCCATATTTTCATCATACACACCGGCGTTATTCTAACTGTAAAAGTGTGTAATAAGCAATTTTACAAGCAAGAGTTACTTATCCATACACGAAGACAGCACACTGGGAACGGCCGTACAGATTGTAGCGCCCATGCAAGAAGGATTTCACTGCGTACACTACCCTAAAAGTGCATATGCGCGTGCATACCGGTCTCAAACCGTACATATGCTCGTTCTGCGATCGTCAATTCGCTCAAATGGCCAGTTTTAAGCTGCACGAGCGAACACACTGGGAACGACCGTTTTTCGATGTGTTGTGTGTAAAAAAGCGTTTTCTGACAACGGTTACCTGAAAATACACATGCGTGTACACACTGGCGAAAAACCGTTCACATGCGACATATGCAAGCGTTCCTTTCGTGAAACGGGTCAGTTGAAACGGCATCTGCGTGTGCATACCGGCGTTAAGCCCTACACATGCAAGATATGCAACAAGCAGATAGGTAATCTATCCAAGCACATGCGGGTTCATTCCCAGGAGAGGCAATTTAGTTGTGGCGTTTGTAATAAGCAGTTTTCTATAAATGGTAATTTGAAGTTGCATATGCGTGTGCACACTGGTGAGAAGCCGTTCGCATGTGATATATGCGACAGTCATTTTAGTCAAAGTAGTGGCTTGAAACGACATAGATGTGTTCATGGGAAAGATGAATAAAGGATGGAAAATTATACCAACTACCTCTTTACTGTTGCTTTTATGGTTTTTTGGAATGGCTTCCGAAAATAACACTCCGGAAACGTGATAATCATATTTCCAGGCAAGGTTTCGGGAAGACAAGGGGGAAAAGAAAATCTGATTTTCATACTACCTGTGGGCGATTTGCGGAATGAAGGGAGCTTCGACTAGTCTGGTCTGGCTAGACCTAGGACTTAACCTAGGTCATGATCGGTGGAAACTCCTTCTATGACCCTACTTCTCTGATGAAGAATAAAAGGACATCATCACCATAACCACCACCATAATCATCATCAACATCATCACCATCATTACTAGTGTCTGTGTGAAAAATACACGTATGTATTTTTCATACGGATATGTATGTACATACATACATAGCTTCACGCTGTATCCCGCATATAACAGCGTAGGCAGAGGAAACCTAGTGTTAAGACACTCCATACACCACTTTCCGCCGAATTTAGGCATTGCGTGCTGAGTAGCGGAACTCAACGCCGCGCTTTGTCTTGTTACCAAACCCAGGAAATGAAAAACTCCATTTCCTGGAGTGGGAATCGAACCCACAACCTGTCGCGTTTACAGTCGCACGCTTGTGTTCGTTAATTATTTATTCACCCTATAAATAAAGCAATCCTAATGCCTATTAATATTTAAAAAATATATATGTGCAAGTCGACTTATCAACATATTCACGCGATACCGTCATGTCCTCAAAAGAAAGGAAATAAGGTCAAGGTCAGAGTAGATAATTTAATTATAACAAACATTACTATTTAAATGTAATAGAAACGCCTGTCATGGCGCAGAGGTACAAGTGTGCGACTGTAAAGCGACAGGTTGTGGGTTAAACAAGGCAAAGCGCGGCGTTGAGTTCCGCCACTCAACACGCAATGCTTCAATCTGGCGGAAAGTGGGGAACGGATTTGTTGAAAGAGAATGGAGTGTTTTAACATTAGGTTCTCAGGTTCCCTCTGCCTACCCTGCTATATGCGGGATACAGCGTGAAGATAAAAAAAAAAATGAAATGTAAGGGAACCCTGAGAGAGAGAGGATTTCCCGAAATTCCCACTTGAATAGGAAAAGACTGGATTTTACGTTTTCCAAACTATAGAAGAATAAATATGGAAATATGGCAAGTGTAATAAGTTTTTATTATATTTTTAAAATTTTCTACTTTATTTATTAAAATGAAAATAAACTTAATATATTTATTGTATATGTATGTTTTTATTAGCACCTTTAATATAAACTAGTGTCCCCGTTGACGCGTTAACAACGCGTTGTCTTTAGCAATGTATATGTCACTTTTTACAGTCACATGCTGTCACACACAAACACACGCACGCACGCACGCACACACAATGGATCGAAATTAATACAACTTCAAATATTTTTATAACTTTATATAAAGAGCATTAAGCTTATTTATTTATAAATTATTATAATATATATTTAACATTTTTAAAGTGTTATTTACACACTTAACCGAAGAAAAATATTTGGAAACTTAAAATAAAACGTAGCAGGATTTGAACCTGTGCCTCTTGGAAACCGTCCAGATCAAAATTTGTTTTTTCTTTAATTTCACGTTGTATCACTCACATAGCAGGCTTCTCGATTCAGCGGAAAGTGGGGAACGGAGTGTCTTAACACGTCGGTTCTCAGGTTCCCTCTGCCTACCCTGTTATGTGCGGGATACAGCGTGTAGACAAATTTGACTTTATATATTATTAGAGAGAGGTTTTTTAGCTTTCCAAGGATTCGCCGTGAGAGCACGCACGCTGTACTAAGGTGTATATATATAGCCCATCTGTAGACGTTTATTACTTGTACGACCATGATGTTTCACATCTACCAGGCGTCCTGTGACGGCTCTCTTTTTTATATATTTACATTAAAATCTCTGTATCTTCCGATTTGACTAAGATTCGACATCATAAAGCCTAAGCTTCTACATTTTCTTTTACAAATTGCAACTTTTTAAGTTCGCATCTCTTTCTGGGAGTATTGATATCAAAAATCATTTAAATTTTTCCTATCATTCAATATTTGAATCGTTTATTAGCGATTTGGATTCATCTTCAATTTTAACACAATTCTTATGAGCTCTGTCCATATGACTTTTCAAACTACCCTTCTTGACATAAACTTTGCCACACACGGTGCATGGAAAATTAATGCCGCTATGCGTCTGTTTTACATGGCGATGCATAGCATTCCTTTCAGAATACGATCTCGAGCAGAATTCACACTGAAAACGTTTATTTGTGTGACTTTTTTTATGTTTTTCTAAATTGGTAACACTCATTTTACAAATCTCACATGTATAACGTTTCTTCGCCGGTCTGTTTGGATCATGTATCCTCAAGCAATGGCGTTTTAATAGAGATTTAGTTGAAAGCGACACATTGCATTGGTTACAGGGAAATTTTTTTATACCCTCATGGGTTTCAACATGGCGGTTCAGGGTGTATTGGGTGCAGAACCCCTTCCCACATATATGACAATTAAACGGCCTTATCACATCATGTTTTCTCACGTGAGACAAATATAAGCCTTTATGGTTAAAAATTTTTGAACAAATCTTGCACATATACTCTTTGGGACCGCCATTCGGCTGCGCATGTATTTTTTTATGTTTATTTAATATTGTTATCGTTATAAATGCTTTTTGGCACACGTCACATTTAAACGGTCTATCATCTATATGCCTTCGTATATGATACACTAAATTTTGGGACAAAGCAAAAGATTTAGGGCATAATTCGCATTTGAACGCCTTTATCTTGTCGTGAACAGCGGATTTATGTTTATTTAAATTAGTAATATCGTTGAAAGGGTGGCCACAGACGTCGCAAATTATCTTTTTCTTTAAACCCATGTGCCACTGTAAGTGTCTTTTCACTGAATTTCGATGTAAAAACACTTTATTACAAATATCGCATATAAATTTATTTTTTTTCAAATGAGTATTTGTATGATAGTATAAAGAAGGTAGGTTATTATAAGTTTTGTCGCAATATTGACATTTGTATAAGTTATTTTTATGTTTTTTGAAATGACAGTTATATTTTTTATAATCTGTGAAAGTTTCTTTGCAAATTTTGCAATGAAAACTTTTAATATGTTTTTTATTAATATGTTTAATTAGATGTCTGTATATGTCAAAGTTGGCTGAACATTTTTTGCATGAGTATTTAAAGCCATCGTCCGTTTTTATTCTATTACACCATTTTAAATTACTTTTGAATGGTAAATTCCTTTTTTTGTTATCTGTAATTAAAAAATATACATATATGGCGTTATAAAAGTATTCACAGAATGGAGCGCTGATTAAAAATGTCGTTACTATAAAAAGTTCATATAAAATTATCATTTTAATAATATTTTTTACAAGAATTGAGAACGAACTGACGCCTGAAAGAACGTGGCGCAGAGACACAAGCGTGCGACTGTAAATGCGACAAGTTGTGGGTTCGATTCCACCTCCAGGAATCTTCATATTTTGATTTCCTGGGTCTGATAACAAGGCAAAGCGCGGCGTTGAGTTCTGCCACTTTGCACGCAATGCCTCAATCCAGCGGAAAGTGGGGAACGGAATTGACGTAAGAGAATGGAGTGCCTTAACACTATGGTTCTCAGATCCCCTCTGCCTACCCTGCTATATGCGGAATACAGCATGAAGCTTTGCAAAATGGAATCTGAAAACCTGTGTAAGACACTACGTTCTCTTTTAACATTTCCGTTTCCACTGGATTGTGACATTGCGTGCTGAGTGGCGGAACTCAACGCCGCTGCACAATAATACTTACTTTTATTTGGTATTTTTAGTTTTTCTTTCTCTTCCACTGGTTTTTCCTCATTTATTTCAGACTCAAAAGTAATTTCTAGATTTTCATATTCTAAACTATCATCATGAACATTATTATGAACACCTAAAAAAAGAACCGAAGAATAAAATGCTAAAAAATAAAATTATTACGAATAACTCAAAAACTCGTCAGATCTTAACTAAACTTAAATGAGTGATTTTAATGACAGAAATATTTCTAATAAATTTAAAAAAAAAACATACCCTCATTTTTAACCGTTTCTTGTTTCACAATAACTTCTATGTCTGAAAAAAATATATATCCATATATTAATACGTGAAGTAAAAACTTTGGACCCCTTTTTACTAAAATTACGCGAACGAAGGAGCATGAAACTTGGCACACTAATATAGCAAAGAAGTGCAGAATTATATGTTTTTAAAATAATACATAGAATATATTAAATTAATAAAGTAAATGTTACACATCCATGTTTATATACAGTGACATATATATATATATATATATAATATATATATATATATATATATATATATATATGTTGCTACGACGCGTTATTAACGCATCAATGGAGACACTAGTGTTATGAAAACGGGGAAAACGGTACTTTAGGTTTTATAGTCCTCACAAAGGAAGCCAAACAAATGAACGATAAGGTGTCAACAAACAATAATATTTATTAAATGAAATTGTTTTAACCGCGAAATCGATATTTTATACGCGATTAATCCAATCGCGTATATTTTAGTATTCGAAAATACATTTTACTTACTATAAATAATATACTGACTGACTACTGTAAAGCAGGGCTTCTTAAACTATGGGTCGCGACCCCAAATGGGGTCGCGTAGCAAAATTTTGGGGTCGAGAGATTTTAATGTGAAATATTTATATATACCATTTTGGCCAATTACCAATTTGTACGGGGTCGTCAAGAAACTCGCAATCGTAAAAGGGGTCGTGAATGACAAAAGTTTAAGAAGCCCTGCTGTAAAGTGTTCGAAACGTCGGGTTTCCAAAAATGTATTTCCGAATACTAAGATATGTTGAAAGAGAATGGAGTGTCTTGACACTAGATTCTCTAGTTCCCTCTGCCTACCCCGCTATATGCGGGATACAGCGTGAAGTTAAAAAAAAACGAAAGAAAATATACGCCATTAATCCGGTTAAAATAGTTTCATGTAATAATCACGAAAATCAAAGTGCTCAATAATATTTATATATATATAAATAAATGTACCTTCATCCTTTTCAATTTTAATTTCCACTTGCTGTAATAATTCATCTGGAACAAGAAAAGAAAATATGGAAAAACAACCAAAAAAACAAAAAAATTGCTTTACTAACTCTAAGTGAAAGAAAATTATTATAAATCAATTAGTCAACAACTCATCAGATCTTAACAAAACTTGAATGAGATCACATCAGAAGTACTAGCTATCATATAAAAAAAGAACCATCAAAATTGGCTCACCCAGTATAAAGTGTAGTAACATACATAAAGAAATACAATCAAATTGATAACTTCCTCTTTTTTAAGAACTTGGTTAAAACTTTGCAAATTAATTCATTGCCTTATTTGTAGTTTAAATTTGTAAAGAAAATGAAAAGTTTCACTCTATATCCCGTATATAGCAGAGAACTTAGTGTTAAGACACTCTGTTCTCTTTCAACAATTCCGTTCCCCAATTTCCATTGGATTGAGGCATTGCGTATTGAATGGCGGAACTCAACGCCGCGCTTTGCCTAGTTACCAGAGCGAGGAAATGAAAATACTAAATATTATTTAATATTTACATTTCTTGTAGTGGGAGTTGTATCCACAACCTGTTGTGTTTACAGTTGCACGCTTGTGGCTCAAATTTTTAATGTAATAGAATTTCATAATAACTTGACAAGAATATATAGGTTAACTCTCATAGAAAGTACCCAAGAGGCATGGGTTCAAATCCTTCTACGAGTACATTCAAATTTCTATACATCCCTCAATATTTTATTTTTCCTCAATCTTTAAATACAACTTAAAAAAAATGTCATGATTTTGATTTTTTTGCTATGAAACTACTCAAGACAACAATCTTTATCGACTTTGATTAAAACAATAAATAAAATATCATTTGTTTACAAAAAACTTAAACATACAAATCTATATTGACATTTCCCAAAAATTGTATTTTTTAAATAGGTCACTATAACTCTAAAGGTGCGATATATACTCACTGTTACAATACTCCTTAAACTTCTCTTCACATTCCAATACTTGTTTTTTAAAGTGACTGGCTTGTCGTAGCCGTGTGATACATGTGTCACATATTGTATAGCTTACTTCTAAACCTGGGGACTGTAGCTGAAATATAAGGAAATATATATTAATGAGTTTTTAGTAAAAGTAAAGTAGAGAATGTAGCATCTTGACACTTGTTTCTCCTAGACTCCCCTGCTATACAGGACATAGAGTAAAGCTGAAGAAAAATAAGTTTTTAACGCTTTGACTGTATATCTCAAAGATATCCATTATCCATAAAAAAAAAAGATAATTGTCACTGGAATACTCCAATGGGGCTATGTCAGTCTCCAGTGATTGACACTGAGTACCTACTTTAACTGGCCATTCAGTGGTGTCAGTCACAAGTTCTGTGTTAAATGTTACTGGAATTGCCTAACACAGCCATTTAGCATATTACCATAAGTTGCATCTCAGAATTCAGTTTTATCAAAAACTTGTTAGAGAATGTCTTAAAAATATTTTTTTAATTGTGCATCTGTATATACAGTGTACATAGATATAACTTGTATCAACACAATTCTTGAGTGGTAGATATGAATACTATAAGTTTTCTAATTATGCTAGCGAAATTCTTTCTTTTTCTTTTAGCTTCATGCTGTGTCCCGCACATAGCAGACAGAGTAGGCAGAGGGAACCTGAGAACATAGTGTTAAGACACTTCACTGCATTGCATGCTGAGTGGTGCAACTTTTTGCCTTGGTACCAGAGCAAAGAAATGAAAACACTGAATATTATTTAATATTCTTTATTATTTTTTATATTATTTATATATGTATATGTATGTTTATATTTGTGTGTATATCAATTTTGGCCCTTTTATACTTGCAAATGTTTTACTCTTGCTCTCATACCCATAGGTTGACTGGCAGAAATTTCTAATAGAAATAAGTCCACCTTTGCCAACAATACTTTTTTTTTTTTTTTGACTGTGTAGTATGCTGTTGGCCCTATTGGCCTCGACAGCGTCACCGGGTTTTGTGAGGGGCCGAGCTTGAAGAGCTCTGACCCTGGCTTGGCCTCCTCGGGAGGAGGACCATCAAATTAGAACTGCAGTGTCACAGGGGCGCCTCCTGCCGAACCTCGGCTTGCAATACTGTTACACACAACAATACTGTTTATACTATATTAATTGTTCTTACAAAATGCAATAAAGAATATATATATATATATAAAAATACCACTTACATATAAACCTAATGTATTTTTTAACATTTCTATATATATTTCAACATTATCATTAACTTTGTGAATTGAGTCTAATGATTTAAACACGCCATCAGCGTGACAACATCTGCACAGTGTGTGTAAGTTCCATATACCAGACATATTTCATTATGTAACTAATAAAAATATAATAAAAACGTTTATTAAGATAATATTAAAGAAATGAAAATTGAAATATTTGTTTTTGATTGTCAACTGTCATTAACGTTATTGTCAAACGTCAAAAGTGTATATTTATGTATTTGACATGGACTCTTAGAAAAAAAATAAAGGTCGCTGTAGTGCTACTGTATTCTTTTATATATGCGATTCATCATAGTTTCTTCTTCTTCTTCTTCATCATAGTTGAACATAATCTCATTTTTACCGATTATATAAAATTATATGCAATGTGACATTAGCGAAGTGATTTATGTTCTACTAGCACGTTCGAAGCGACATACTTAAAAACTGAACTGGAAAAGAAAATCGTTTTAATGTCGCACTTTTTGAAGTAATTTTCAGTGATGATTTTTAGAGTGTCAGGAAGTTTTTATTATCTTTTGAAATCTGGAAAATTTACTGATAAAATATTACTCAGCAAGACTTGTGAAGTCTTTCAAACCAACAACAGTTAGTTTGTATAAATATATTTATCATTTTGATGGTAAAAAAATTGAACAAACTTTTCTTTGATAACTTTTTTTCACACAGTAACTGCATTTTAAACGTGAGTGTAAAACTCACTTGTCAGCCATTGTATTTTGAAAAAGATTTTACTTATGAAATCTAATGCTGCATTATCTTACCACGTTAGATAAATAAGAATATTTTAAATATGTATATATGAGGCATGTATCTCCATTTCACATTATTCTCAATGTGGCGTGTTGGGTGGCAATCCTTAACGCGACAAATGTAGCTCGAATCTGCAACAAAGATATGAGAAGGCAGGTGTAAGCGATAATATTAAAGAAAAAATATTTTTTTTTTTTATATATTTAGTTATAAAACACAGGCAACAATACCACGCCTAGTATAAATAATAATAATATAAAGCTGTGTTTTAGCATAAAGGATCCTTGAACGATAGTGGAGAACTACAAACGGAATCACAAGAAAACGATATTTTGCGGCTTGTAGTCCAGGCAGACGTATTATTAGTATTCAGTATTATTCATTATATACGTTTAAAACTTCAAAGCGGCAAAGCTATATAAAGTATTTATATGTATTTTGAGGTTTATGGCATCTCTCCCTCCCCTCTCTCTATACTCATACTTCGATAAAAGCACCCTGCTGAGCAAAAGCCTTTTCGAACTAGCCTAAAAAACCCAAATACTTTTTTACCTTTTGGTCAAACTCGGTTGGCCTCTTTATACCCAAGTATGTTGTACGTCACTAGCATTATAAAAAAACTAAGCCACACTTATAACAAAACTTTATTGTCAATGTCAAATTGATTTTGGATGTAACTCAAAAAAAAATGGAAAATAAAATTAAAACAGCGAACATGTAAAATTTTTGTGTAGTTTTTTTGCTACAATAAATAAATAGTAACTATGTTTTTATTTAATTACCTACCATAATAAAAAAAAAACATTATATATTTAAATATTAATTAAATAACGCAAAATTTAAAAAATATATTTAGTCTTAGAGCATAATTATGGTAAATCTAATATTTTTTAGTTATAATTAAATGCCTGTCGCGGCGCAGAGGCACAAGTGTGCGACTTTAAAACGACAGGTTGTGGGTTCGTACACACATTAAAGGAAATGAAAATATTAAATTATATTTTGTATTTTCATTTACTCGCTCTGGTATCAAGGCAAAGCGCGGCGTTGAGTTCCGCTACTTAACACGCAAATGGCTTAATTTAGCGGAAAGTGGGAAACGGAAGTATTAAAAGAGAACGGAGTGTCCTAGCACTAGGTTCTCAGGTTTTCTTTGCCTACCCTGTTATGTGCAGAATACAGCGTGTAGATAAAAAAAAACACACCAATTGCTATAATTAAATAATAAACAAACTAAATTTACAAACTTCAAAAGACCTGCATGGTTAGGGAGAGAGAAACTAGTGTCAGGACACTGTTCATAAATTTTCTTTCAAATTCGAGATTTACCAGAGCAGATAAATAATAATTAAAATAAAAAAAAAACAAGTGGAAGTAATATGTACTAAAAAGTAATATTATTCATAACTCAAAAACTACTCTTTAGATTGTAACTAAATTTAAATGGTGGTCCCATTTAATCCATCAAAAAAATGGTCCCTTTTAATCCATCAAAAATGGTGGTCCCATTTAAGCTATCAAAAGCACTAGCTATCATATAAAAAAAGAATCATCAAAATTTACGCAGTTATATGATAACACATTAAGAAAATACAGTCCGATTGAGAACCTTCTCTTTGTTCAGGTAGAATTAATTATAATTTAAATTAATTATTATCCCAAATGGGTGATTAAGCTCAAAACCATCGTTACAGTCATACACTATCTCACTGTGATATAAAACATCAAATGCTATAATTTTAATAAGGCCAAAAGAAGCTAAAAAGATATTACTAAAAAAAAACAATTTTTACCTGTAAAATCTTGGGCTTACAATATCATGAAGGTAGACTACATAAATTTTCAATTTAAATTAAAATTTAAATATTTTTATTTATAAAATACTTATCTACATATAAAACCTTATTTGTAATTTTCAAACTTATTTTTGACAGTTTACTTTTTTAAAAAATCAAAATCAAACACCTGACTTTATAAAGCCATACACAAAAAAGCTTTAATCTGTATTGTAGGTATTTCGACACGTTCTCAATATGTGATGCTAATATCATTAGCGTATACAACTAGACTTCATGGGATTTTGGACTTTACAACTATAGTATTAAATCATTTAAATGTTTCATCCATTTAATTGCAGGCGAAGATTGGAAAGCGAACAGTCGGTGGGGCGTCTTGCAGTCGAGCGCTCGTATGAATTTGACAATGTCAAAATTATAAAAGTTTTGTGTCAAAATTTGTTTTGTGTGTCAAAATAAAATTGGTGAAATATATTATTGTGAAGGTAAGTTTTTTTAAATAATATTTAATTTTTACTACTTTAATTAATATTTTTTAATTATAATAATGGCATTTATGACATACGACCTTTGCTCTTTCATATAGGATGTAGTAAAAAGAAAACTAGATTTAATAAAATTCAAACATAACGTCTTTTGCTATGACGAAGACTAAAAACGAAAGTTCTTAAAACCTCATACTTTGAACAAGAATGCGTGTCATCATAATGTACTTACATACATGTAAATCTCGAAACGAATTTTAAACTATATTTATATTATAAAATTCTTTTTTATAATAATTAGTGTTCCCGTTGACGCGTTAACAACGCGTTGTCTTTAGTTGTATATGTCACTTTATATAAACATGGATATCAAATCATGGTAGTGTGTCTAACATTTATTTTATTAATTTAATATACTTTTTATGTATTATTTAAAAAAAATATGATCATTCTGCGCTCCTTCTCTATATAAACTATAAGTGTGCCAAATTTCACGCTTCCCGTCCGCGTAAGTTTCATAAAAAGGGGTACATATAGATTATTATTTAGTATTTTCATTCCGTTCCTCATTGAGTTTTCATGTTAAAAGAGAATGGAGTCTCTTAACACGTCGGTTCTCTGGTTCCCTCTGCCTTCCCTGCTATGTGTGGGATACAGCGTGAAGTGAAGCTACAAAATTCATGTAAATAGTACCATATGTGTATAGTGTTATTCTAATGTATAAGCTATATTATTGTTAAAGTTTCGTTTAGATCCGTTTAGTAGTTTTTGCGTGAAAGGATAACACACATCCATCCTTACAAACTTTAGTATTTATGATATTAATAGGATGAAAAGTGTAATGTAGGTGCTTTAGGCAGTGTAGAGGAGCACTAACAGGGGACTTCCCGACATTCGTAGAGGAACGGGAACTGTCTTTTGGCTCAAAATATATAATATATAAAATCATATTTAAATTATTATAACGCCTGTCGTGGCGCAGAGGCACAAGCGTGCGACTGTAAACGCGACAGGTTGTGGGTTCGATTCCCACTGCAGGAAATGGAATTATTCATTTCCTGGGTTTGGTCACAAGACAAAACGCGGCGTTGAGTTCCGCCACTCAGCACACAATTGCCTCAATTCAGCGGAAAGTGGGGAACGGAGTGTCTTAGCACTAGGTTCTCGGATTTCCTCTGCCTACCATGCGGGTTACAGTTTGAAGCTATAAATAGAAAAAAAGCATAAAATCTACAATTTATAAAGATTTGAAGCTATTGCTGCGCAGTGGTTGTGACTGTAAACTTTATTGGATTGGTGTAAGTTCGATTCCATTCGGGAGAATGATTATACTTATTTTCATTACTCAGATTTGATTTTGAAGCGCGGTGTTGATATCCTCTACTTAACACGCGATGTTTTAAATTCGGACGGAAAGTGACGCACGGAGTGTCGTAACACTAGGTTTACTCTGTCCCTGCAGTGGCGAGGGGTGAAAATTTTAGTTAGGTAAATTAAGGGAAGCCGATGTATATTTAGGGAAGCCAATATACATATTTAGGGAAGCCGATATATTTAGGGAAAGTGGTATACTTTGACATCCTATAGGATGTCAAAGTATTTAGTAATTTCACTATGGAATTTTGGCGATGACCTTTTTTATAGCTCTCACACCTTGTTTCACTTTGTTTTTCCGAGGTTCACATTTTACTTGAGACCTTTTTTTGTAGACCTTATACTTGTACTTTGAAAAGTTAGGCAAGCCGGTGGGAATCGAGTTGTATGGGCACCTCGCCACTGCTAACCTGCTATGCGGGGTAAAGCGTGAAGTTGCTGCTATAAAAAATTCGAAACCGTGAAGTAGCCAGTATAAAATAAATTTATGCAAATAAAGATTACCTTTTTTTTCTTATTATTTTTTTACTAAAAATCAATTTTATACGCCTGTTATAATCAAGATACGCTTCATTATAAAGAAATGTTAAGGCAAACTTGTTGGAGGCCGTCGTGTCTGTGTACAGGGTCTCACTGTAAACGCGATAGGTTGTGGATTCATATACGTGAGAGGCAATCTATATATTAATACGTGAAGCAAAAACTTTAGATCCCTTTTTAAGAACATTACGCGGACGGAGGAGCATGAAACTTGGCACACTTATAGTTTATATAGAGAAGTTTGATATCCATGTTTATGTAAAGTGACGTATACGTTGCTAGGAGGCGTTATTAACGCGTCAACGGGGACTTTAGTGAGTATAAATAAGCGAGTAGCTTCTCAATTTCAATGTCTTTTTTGTGTGCTAATGCGTAACTTGTTACTGGGTAAACCAATTTTGGTGATTCCTTTTTTATATGATAGCTAGTGCTTCTGACGTAGTGCTATTTAAATTTAGTTTAAATCTAACGAGTAGTTTTTGAGTTATTCGTAATAGTTATACTTTATAGTGCTTTTTTGAAGTCACAATTTTTTTTAGTTAAAAATTTTATTCATTATATTAATTGACTAAACTTTTAATTGAATAAAAACATATTTTTCCTTATTAATTTAAAATTTGTTATTTACCAATTTATGGTGGCCTTGACTAAGCGATAGCGTAAGGAAATACTTCTATAATATATATTAATATTAATAATGACATAAAGTGTTTGTGTCTTAAGGAGGGATTTTGCTTTAGGAGGATCAAAAAGACCATATTTACGGGAACTTTTTTATGGTACAAATAAATAAGCGAGTCTAGCGAACTTCTCAAATTATTTTATTACATATTAAATGAAACTATTTTAACCGGATTAATGGCGTATATTTTAGTATTCGGAAATACATTTTTGTAAGCCCGACGTTTCGAACACTTTACAGTAGTCCGTGGTCACACTCGCGGGTAGACTGAGGTGGCATTCGTCTGTCATTTGATCTAATTATTAATATTAAATCAAACTACCGCCAACGATTTCTTAGTTGCCTCGCGTACTGCCCTGGATTCTTGCAGAATGAGCTGACTGCATCAAAAATGTATTTTCAATATTAAAATATATGCAATTAATCCGGTTGAAATAGTTTCATTTACTATGTGTTATAATCGCGAAAATCAAAGAGCTCATTATGACAAAATGTGTTTGTTTCTTAAGGGGGGATTTTGCTTTAGGAGGATCAAAAAAATCACATTTTTGGGATTTTTTTAGCGTACAAATAAATAAGCGAGTCTAGCGAACTTTTCAGATTACTTTAAAACATATTTGAGCTTGGCAATAACAAACTTTTCCAATAAAAAGAGTCCTATGTACTTTTTAATAGGTGTAAGAATATACAAAAGTACAAAGTTTCATGGTAATCGGTTGAGTAGTTTTGGCATGAAAGCGTGACAAACAAACTTACAATCACATTTATAATGTTACTACTTTTCAAGTTAGAACTTAAGTACTTATAATTATTATAACACCTGTCGTGGCGCAGAGGCACAAGTGCGCGACTGTAAACGCAACAGGTTGTGGGTTCGATTCCCACTCCAATTTAGTATTTTCATTTCTTGGGTTTGGTAACAAGGCAAAGCTCGGCGTTGAGTTCCGCCACTCAACACGCAATGCGTCAATTCGGCGGAAAGTGGGGAACGGAAATGTTGAAAGAGAATGGAGTGTCTTAACACCAGGTTCTCTGGTTCTCTCTGTTTACCCCGCTATATGCGGGATACAGCGTGAAAAAATATATTTTTTTTTGTTTCAAGCTTTATTCCGCACATAGCAGGGTAGGCAGAGGGAATCAGAGTACTTATTGTTAAAACTCGGTACTCTTAACATTCCCGTTCCCTATTCCGTCGAAAAGTACAAGCCATTCGTGCTGAGTACAGAATTCAACGCCACGCTATGCCTTGTTACCAGAACGAGGAAATGAAAATATTAAATATTTGTAATATTTTATTATATCTTTTTAAAATTATATTATCAATCTGCACTCCTTCGCTATATAAACTATAAGTGTGCCAAGTTTCATGCTCCTCCGTGCGCGTAATTTTCGTAAAAAGGGGTACTAAGGTTTTCTTTTTCTTCTTCGTGTCACTCTTCGCAGAGTGGTCGTGGTCAACATGTATACCCCGTGGGGACAGGTACAGCTCTCCGTACGATTTTGCGCCATTTCTCCCTGTTTGACGCCATTCTGGTACAATAAGGTTTTGCTTCACCTATTAATATATAACGAAATATTTAAAATCTTAATTTCCTGGAGTGGGAATCGGACCCACAACCTGTCGCGTTTACAGTCGCACGCTTGTGCCTCTGCACCACGACAGGAGTTACACTGGACTTAGGTACTTTAATGCAAAATTTCAGGTCCTGGGTTTATTGGTAAGGGTCGTGCGTTGATCTCTGGGTCAGTCACTCAGACAATCGGTCACCTTGGATATTTAATATATATAAAAATATGTAGCTTTTTTAATAAAAACATGTGCATATTTTAAATTACTTCAAGGTTGGTTTATAATGACGAAATATAGTTAAGTCTGTTTTTTAATTTTAATTTCAAATATTAAGACTTAATATAACGCCTGTCGTGGCGCAGAGGCACAAGCATGCGACTGTAAACGCGACAGATTGTGGGTTCGATTCCCACTCCAGGAAATGTTTGTAGTTTCATTTCTTGGGTTTGGTAACAAGGGAAAGCGCAGTGTTGAGTTCCGCCACTCAGCACGCAATGGCTCAATTTGGCGGAAAATGAGGAACGGAGTGTACACGTCACACGTCGTCGTCAACACGTCGGTTCTCAGGTTCTCCCTGCCTACCCTGCTATATGCGGGATACAGCGTGAAGATATGTAAAAATAAATAAAAAAAGTAGGTAGGTACTAAAATAATTCTCAACCAATAATAAATCTTTCTCAGAATAACGCATGTATTGATATTTTCTTTTTTAATTTTACATTCATTCGTTTTAGGCACTGGCTTAACTCCAGACAGCCTTGTAACTTAAAAAGTTTATTTATATTATTTTGAATATTATCAATATTTAATACTTTAGAATGGTTTCGTGGAATATTTATATGAATTTTGGATCTTTCTTTATTTTTATTTTGCATACCAAATGTTAAAGTAAATTGAATTTTTTAATCTGTTTTAGGTATATGGGTATGTATTTTATCTGTGCTTTTTGCGATCTTCAAAATTGATGGGTCGATTGTAATTAGTCATCGATTAACGAGTTTCGAGTATAAAAAAACAGGACTTTTTGCAACACCGGACGCCATAACACTCGTAAATGATCCTCATCATACGGGTAGGATAAGACACACGCGCAAACTCACTAGACACACACACCGTCCCCGCCGGTGGAGACGAGGTCCCTATTTCTCTACGTCTAGTTCACGGCTCGGCGCAATAAGTTCGAACCATTAAATTCACAATAGAGCATCCAACGCCCTACCCATTAGGCTGCAAATCCCCCACGACAAACGGTGTACGCAAGCCGAGGTTCGGCCTCACAGAAGGCGCCCTTGCGACACTGCACTTCTAAGCTGATGGTCCTCCTCTCGAGGAGGCCAAGCCAGGGTCTGAGCTCATCAGGCTCGGCCCCTCACAAGCCCGGTGACGCTGTAGAGGCCGCTATGGCCAACAGCATACTACACATTCGAAAAAAAAAATTTGCAGCACCCAACATTCTTACCCACATGTTAATATCGGTCAAAGTATTTTGGATCGAACATTACGCGGACGGAGGAGCATGAAACTTGGCACACTTATAGTTTATATAAAGAAGGAGTGCACAATGATAGTATCTTTTTAAAATAATGCATAAAAATTATATATCTTTTTTAACTTCACGCTGTATCCCGCGTATAACAGGGTAGGCAGAGGGAACCTGAGAACCTAGTATTAAGACACTCCGCTCTCTTACAACAATTCCGTTCCCCACTTTCCGCCGAATTGAGGCATTGCGTGCCGAGTGGCGGAACTCAACGCCGCGCTTTGCCTTGTAAAAATTATATTAAATTAATAAAATAAACTTAACACACAATGACTATATCTTTTAAGAATAATACATTAAAATATTTGGAATCTTAGTAGTCCGAAATAGCATTTATTAGCAACCATAATTCTTCTGCTTATTTCATAAAGTACAATGTTATCCTGTATTATTAAAGAGTTAAGGTATTCAAATTCAAAAAAGGTACATAATATAACGCCTGTCGCTTCTTAAGGCACAAGGACAGGCTGTGGATTCCATTCCCACTCCAGGAAATGAAATAATATTTAGTATTTTCATTTCCTGGGTTCGGAAACAAGGCTAAGCACGGCGTTGAGTTCCGCCACTCAGCACGCAATGCCTCAATTCAGCGGAAAGTGGGGAACGGATTGTCTTAATACTAGATTCTCGGGTTCCCTCTGCCTACCCTGCTATATGCAGGATAGAGCATGAAGCTATGTGTATGCCTTCTTTTTCTGTTATTAGTGTCGATTTCTCTATATAACATACATATTATAACGCGAAGGATAACGTTTTTTGAATTTGATTGTATACTAAATAAGCAAAAAATGATAATTTATATACTTACATACAATAAATATTATTATTTTGACAGTTACGTAAAGTGCTTGTAAAAATCTTATTGAATAAAGAATATTTTAATTATGTTGCTCACAAAAAAGTACTTCCGTATGAAGAAACTGATGGTAAAACAATGTTAGGTATCTTTATGTTAATACGTGAAGCAAAAACTTTGTACCCCTTTTTACGAAAATTACGCGGACGGAGGAGCATGAAACTTGGCACACTTATAGTTTATATAGCGAAGCAGTGCACAATGATTAATTTTAAAATAATAAAAAATATATTAAATTAATAAAATAAATGTTACACACACTACCATGGATTGACGTCCATGTTGCTAGACAACGCGTCAACATCAACGGGGATATCAGTACATATCTAAATAATGCGTAAATATTAAAAAACAATGACTTTATCTTTTTTTTATGATAAAACACCGCGAAGTTAACCTTGCTCTAAAAATTATAACTTATTTCTAATTTAAATTAAATTAATTTTAAACAAACAAACATTTTTTTTTAATTTCTTCTAAATTTGTTCTTGTTTTTTTTTAAACCGTTTAAGATATTGCACAATGACCAGCTTGTTTCATTCCAACGCAACATTTAGTAATTATTGATACGCTTTCTATAAACGTCAACTACAATTATATTCTGTTCTAAAAAAATCATAATAATATTATAAAACAGATATTTATCGTTACTAGTGTCCCCGTGGACGCGTTAACAACGCGCTGTCTTTAGTAATGTATATGCCACTCTGTCAACATGCAACGATAGTGTGTGTAACATTTATTTTATTAATTTAATATATTTTTTATGCATTATTATAAAAAAATATCATTGTGCTCTCCTTCGCTATATAAATTATAAGTGTGCCAAGTTTTATGCTCCTTCGTCCGCGTAGTTTTCGAAAAAAGGGCTACAAAAATTTTGCTTCACGTATTTATGTATAGATTTTATATTTTTTTAATAGTTTTTTAGCTTCATGTTGTATCCCGCACATAGTAGGGTAGGCAGAGAGAACCTAGTGTTAAGACACTCAGTTCTCTTAAGAATTGAGGCATTTCGAGCTCAGTGGCGGAACTCAACGCCGCGCTTTGCCCTGTTACCAGAGCGAGGAAATGAAAATATTAAATATTATTTTTGAAAATTCTGTTTATTTATTTTATTTTAGCTTCACAGGCCAGAGGGAACGTAATGTTAAGACACTCCGTTCTCTTTTAAGTTATTGACTTATATAAATAAAAACTATATTTATAATAATACTTTTTTACTCTATTATAACCACTAATTAATTATCTATACATTAATACGTGAAGTAAAAACTTTGTACCCCAGCAATTACGCAGACGGGGAGCATGAAGTTTAGCACACTTATATTTTATATAGAGAAGGAGTGCACAATGTTAATATCTTTCTAAAATAGTACATAAAGAATATATTAAATAATTAAAATAAAAGTTACAAATACCACCATGGTTTGACATCCATGTTTATATAAAGTATTATAAGATACACGTTGTTAGGCAACGCGTTATTAACGCGGCAACGGGAACACTAGTCAATAAAAGTAAAGATACACATTAAAAAGGATTCGAACCTGCACACTCCATAGAAATAGCATATCAAATTAAGAAGTAGAATCTGATACAACTTGTTTCTCTTTAATGACATAACAGCGACGTAACGTTGTCGTAATCGGAAATATTTAATGTATGACTCGCTTCAATATTGGTCAAATATGTTTGCACTAGCTGTATTCCGCGATTTCGTTTAAAATATTCTTCCTTCCTCCTACCTTAGCACTCCCCTACACTCCCCAAGAAGTGTTAATGGACTCTAGGTCCACCTTTATATGTGCAGTATTTATTGCTTGCGTTCCGTTTTTGTAGGAACTTCATGAAATTCTCTCTTAGTGCTCCCCTACACTCCCCGCGTCCCTACACGCCACATGTCATATTAGATAAGGTAAATCTCAACTGTGTCGGCGTTTAGTTCCGCCACTCAGCGCGCAATACCTCAATTCGGCGGAAAGTGGGGAACGGAGTGTCTTAACATTAGGTTCCCTCTGCCTACCCTGCTATAATCGGGATACAGCGTGAACATGAAAAACTTTGTACCCCCTTTTTATGAAAATTACGCGGACGGAGGAGCATGAAACTTGGCACACTTATAATTTATATAGCGAAGGAGTGCACAATGATAATATATTATTAAAATAATGCACAAAAATATATATTAAATTAATAAAATAAATATTACACACACTACCATGGTTTAACATCCATGTTTATATAAAGTGATATATACGTTGCTAGGCAACGCGTCGTTAACGCGTCAGCGAGGATACTAGTATAGACATGTCTGTCGTTCATGTATATAAGTGAAAAGTATATTTTAACCAAAACAGGTCATTGTTTCGTCGTGGGATATTTGAGACAATAGGTTACATATCGTAAATAAGACCGAAACCGCGTGTTCTGAATATTGCACTTGTATATTGATATTATAACCGACTTAAGAAATATAGCTAGGTATCAGTGGCGTGGAGTGAAAATTTTATAAAAGTAAGCCGGTAGATTTAAAGAAGCCGGTATATATTTAGGGAAGCCGGTAATTTTTAGAGAGCCAATATATTTGAATCGGTGAGTACAGAAACAACATAAGTCACAATGCAAAAATTCGTAATCGATTTAAACTAGCTTAGAAAGGCAAGATGCGTGTTGAATAGAGAAACCACTAAAATTTGAAAATTCGGACTTACGTTGTTTCTGCACTCACCGATTCATTTAGGTAAGCTGGTATTGGAAGTAAAATTCAATATCGAATTTTGGCGATGACCTCTTTTTTAGGTGGTTTTAGATGTCAAAGCTTGTTTTTTTGCAATTTTTTTTTTCTGCCGATCCTTTTTTTAGCTGTCACACCTTTCTTGAGCTTTGTTTTGCAAATTCAATTACAATTTAAGCTCTATATTTTCCTGGTGATCTTATTTTTAGGTCCCATACTTGTTTGTTTTTACAAGTTTTTAAATCGCTACCAATTTTTTCCAGAAACTTTATTGACACTTAGAAAAAGTAAGCAGGTGGAAACCATATTGTATGGACGACTCGCCACTAATAGGTAGCAGGAGTGAAAATTTTAAGCCGGTAGATTTAGGTAAATGAAGCCGATAGATTTAGGAAAACGTATATTTAGGGAAGCCCATATATAGAGGTAAGCCGGTATATATGGGTTTGACCTGGAGGATGTTAAGTTTTCTTGATTGGTTTCTCAATCTGGCTCCCAAATTTTTGTTTGATCTTGTTTTTCGGTGTCCCTAATTTGCTAGTATCTCCGTCACTAATTTATTGTATTTTACAAAAGGTAAGCCGATGGGAATCGTGTTATATGGACACGTCGCCACTGCTAGGAAGTCAGAGCAGTCCCGGGTTTTCCAGCAGGCTGAATAGGCTAGGTGGCAGACTTTTGGAGTCGGCAAATTAAAAAAAAAGTTCCCACCCTACATACCCTACTACATAAATCCACCACTGAGTCAGAGAGGACATACTGTTAAGACACTCCGTTCTCCACTATATATAATAATGATATTAAATATTAATACGTGACGAAAACTTTGGATCTCATTTATGGAAACTTTTGTACATATAGTGTACTTAGAAAAGCTCTCAAAACTATTGTCATAAATATTATATTGTCAGAAATACGTTAAATTAATAACACTCAGATCTCAATTCAGTGGAAAGTGGGGAACGGAGTGTCTTAACACTAGGTTCCCTCTGCCTACCCTGCTATATGCGGGATACAGCGTGAAGCTAATAACATAAATATTACACACACTACGATATATTTGACATATACTTTTGTATGAACAGACGTACGAAGCAATATGTAATTACTTTTAAAGTCACTTAAACTAAAACATTTGACTAATTAACCTTGGTTTAAACTTCTGTTAGAATATTTGTATGTAAAAAGATGTTCGATAATGTCCGAATATAAAGTCCGATAATATGATGAATGATATATTGTGAAATCCTCTAACAAACACTCCCCGCGTTCCTACACGCCACATGTCATGTTTCTATGTGCGGTAGTTTCTCGTTCTCCTCTCTCAGCACTCCCCTACACTCCCCGTATTTCTACACGTCATATGTCATGTTTCCATGTACAGTAGTTTCGCGTGTACGTTGTCTGTTAATCACTCAGTAACTCAAGCGTTATATATATATATATTATATATATTTAAAGTTTTAGTCTCATATATAATTAGAAACAAAAATATTTTACAAAACACTCAATAACACGATTCCTATCCTAAGTAAATAGCTTAACAAAAAAAAGGCAAGTGGCTCTTGAAGTGTTTAACCCTCGGACGGCCCTGAACCGCACACCGCCGTGGTAAAACGGAAAACCAATCGACTAACCAATCATGCACGTCACGTCACGAGTACGTAAGGCCATCTTACGACATGTGGCGGTACAACGAGCTCGGATATTGCATGTGTTGAGCATTTAGCAGACCTTGCGTTGTTTTGAAATATCCTCGAGTGATGGAGAAATTAGTGATGTAGTGACGTGTCACTTCGTTTTTTAAACAAAACTTTATGCGTTAGTAGCCAGAGAGATAGAGAGAGAGAGAGAGATAGAACTTAGTGTCATCGTTTTCCAATTTCCGATCGAAATTGAGCGTATCGGTGTTTTTTTTTAGCTTCACGCTGTATTCCACACATAAATAGCAGCCTACCTTGCTACGAGAGAACCAGATAACCTAATGTTGAGACAATCAATTATCTAGAAACACTGAAGAATATATATATAAATACGCGAAGCAAAAACTTTGGATCCCTTTTTACGAAACTTACGCGGACGGATGATCATGAAACTTGGCACACTTATAGTTTATATAGAGACGTGTAGAATGCTACATTTTTTTAAAGTAATGCATAAAAAGTATATTAAATTAATAAAATAAATGTTACACACACTACCATGGTTTGACATCCATGTTTATATAAAGTGACATATACGTCACTACGCAATGCGTTATTAACGCTTTTACGGGGACACTAGTTAAATTAAATAATTGAAATATAATAACTTAGTGTTTGACTGCAAAAGCCAGTGATTGTGAATTCGACTTTCACTCGTGAAATTGATTATAATTACATTTTTATTTTTTTTAGAAAATATTCAAAAATTTAAACGCATCGGGAGTCAAACCCGTGCCCCTTGCAAAGCGTCCCACGGTCGATCTGACCGCTAAGCTATACGTTCATATACGCTTCTTACAACTTATTTTTTTTGTTAGCCTCTCTGTAAAAATCAAAATCAAAATCAAATAATTTTATTCAAAGTAAGAATACAAGCCTCATTTTTTGAACGTCAAATAATTTACCACCGGTTCACTAAATTTAATGCCTCAGATCTGAGAAGAACCGGCGCAAGAAACTCAGCGGGACTTTTTGTTTCCTCAGTCAATACTTTACAATTAATGACAATGATACCTTTGAAGTAGACTGGAGCGAGCATTTCACTCCCAAGGCGTGTTATCATTTATAAAATCGGTAATTAAGTAATAACCTGCAAGAAAGAGCTCGCTTCTGTAGAAAGATTTTTACGAATGTCTAAAAATGTTTTTCGTCCTAAGTGTGTGATTAATACTTTAAAGTATCAAAGAAATATTTTATTTTCTAAAACAACTTATTGACCGCAACTTTGCGTGCGTGTTTCACAAAATGTAAAATCCCGTGTTTTCTCGTTTTTGTTGGAATTTCAGGAAGTCCCCTATTACCTCACTCACATAGTCCAAGAAGATGATGATGATGAAGTGATAAATTTCTGTTTTCTATGACCAATAGTTTTGTCTGTTGTTTTTTTTAACTTAACTTAACTTAACTTTATTTGTTAACTTAGTATTATAAATGCGAAACTGTGGGGAACGGAGAGTCTTAACACGTCGGTTCTCCAGTTCCTTCTGCCTACTAAGCTATATGCGGGATAAAGCGTGAAGCCACAAATGCGAAAGTTTATGAGAATGGGTGTTTGTCACTCTTTCACGCAATATCTACTGAACGTATCTAGATGAAACATTAGAGTAATATAGCTTAGACATCAGTATAACATAGAGAGTTAATCATTTTTAATTGTTCACTTTTATAAGATAACGTAGTTTTGAGTTCATCTACTCAACAAGCAATGTCTGTCATACGGGGCAAAAGTTGAGAACGGAGTGTCTTAACACCAGGTTCATTCTGATTACTTCAACTTAAAACCTGCATAGCAAAATAAAGCGAAAAGCAGCTTTTTAAAGTGGTTTTTTTTACTGAATTCTAAAAAAGGAGGAATTTATCATTTTTTTATCTTTACACTGTATCCTGCATATACCGAGATAGGCAGAGGGAACCTGAGAACCTAGTGTTAAGACACTCCGTTCCCCACTTTCCGCCGAATTGAGGCATTGCTTTATTTGTTTTATGTGTATAAACCGTATAACTTGCTAATGGGTGAACCAATTTTGATGATTCTTTTTTTATAGATAGCTAGTACTACTAGCCTATTTGAATTTAATTAACTACAGGAAATGTAAAATTTAGTATTTTCATTTCCTGGGTTTGGTAACAAGGCAAAGCGCGGCGTTGAGTTCCGCCACTCAACACGCAATGCCTCAGTTTGGCGGA
Source organism: Philaethria dido (assembly GCA_033558755.1). NCBI lineage: Eukaryota > Metazoa > Arthropoda > Insecta > Lepidoptera > Nymphalidae > Philaethria > Philaethria dido. Next base: position 163,233 of record JAKGSA010000750.1, read on the forward strand.
AAGTGGAGAACGGAAATGTTGAAAGAGAATGGAGTGTCTTAACACGAAGTTCTCAGCCCTCTGCCTACCCTGCTATATATGCGGGACAATGCGTGAAGTTAAAAAAAAAATATTAATTAGTAAATTTTATTTGAATTTTTTAATTTATTTTTATAATTTCTATAGCATGACCCATTTGTGTCACAACCTTAACCCAATACATTGCATAATCAGCGCTTATATAGCCGAAGGTCGTTCAGTGGAGGATGTCCTAACATAACTCTTCACGTTCATCTATTATATTTACATTGCACCTTCTATTTGTATATATATTACGACATGTAACAAAGTTGAGTATTGAGACATAACGCGGCGTTGAGTTCCGCCACATAACAATCAATATGTCGAACTTTGAATGGAAAACGGTGAACGGATTGTAGGCATTTAGTGCAATGCCCTGGGCATTTTACTTCGGATCTCTCAGGGAGAAGATGTATTATCATGTATAATTTTTTTGCCTGTCTATCGCCTGTCGTGATGTAGAGGCACAAGCGTACGTCTGTAAACGCTACAGGTTGTGGGTTCGATGCTCACTCCAAGAAATGGAATTTTTCATTTCCTGGGTTTGGTAACAAGGCAAAGCGCGGCGTTGAGTTCCGCCACTCAGCACGCAATTCGGTGGAAAGTGGGGAACGGAATTGAGTGTCTTAACACTAGGTTAAAACTAGGTAAAAAAATATACATAAAAACCAACAATCTTAGATCTACAATAGAATAGAAACACCTGCGCACGCGCACCCAGTGTAACGTATCAATCACATGTATCGTGCTATTACGCGAGTGAGAGTCGTCTCACTATAATTACATTGTCGTGCTCTACGCACTCGGTTCCGTTGTGTGGTCTTGTGTGTAGGTTGTTAAACCGGAAGTTGCTTTCCTCGGAGAGAGATAAAACACTCTCTGGTTATTGGTAGATATCTCCCTGCAGGTATGGTAACAGCAGTAATTATAGTTCTAACAAAATAAAAATGACTTTAGGTTAAATGCACTAAAGATAACATTATTAAGAAACATTTAGAAACTCTCCCAACTTCTCTCTCTACAACTCGATAGGAATTCGCACAGAGAATTCGTGGTTAGATAAGCAGAAATAATTATGCGATAACTTACATAAAATCTCTTTTTTTAAAGTCAGTTAATACTGTTGCTACCCACCAGCTTGCTTAACTTTTCAGGAGACCTAAAAAAAAAAGGTTATTGTCAAAATTGTACAGTGAAAATACGAAACATCTTGACATCCTATACCGATTTTCCTAAATATATCGGCTTCCCTAAAAATTACCGGCTTCCCTAAAAATTACCGGCTTCCCTAAATATACATCGCCTTCCCTTAACTTACCGGCTTGCGTAACTAAAATTTTCAATCGCCACTGCTGTATACTTATTATATATAACTAACAAAATCTTAACGCCTGTCGTGGCGCAGAGGCACAAGCGTGCGACTGTAAACGCGACAGGTTGTGGGTTCGATTCCCACTGCAGGAAATG
>JAKGSA010000750.1:169751-183573 GCA_033558755.1 Philaethria dido
TACTTAGCTTAGCTTCACGCTGTATCCCGCATATAGCAGGGTAGGCAGAGGGAACCTGAAAACCGATGTGTTAAGACACTCCGTTCCCTACTTTCCGCCGAATTGAGGCATTGTGTGCATTGAGTGGCGGAACTCAACGCCGCGCTTTGCCGTGTTACCAAACCCAGGAAATGAAAATACTAAATTTTACATTTCCTGGAGTGGGGATCGAACCCACAACCTGTTGCATTTACAGTCGCACGCTTGTGCCTCTGCGCCACGACAGACATGATGACCTTACTATATATATATATATATATATATATAATAATACATAATTATAAAAATCAAAGGTCGATGCTATTGTATGTTAATTGTTGATTGAAAATAACCACAATGCAAGTTAAGTGTATAAAATATATGAAGATAAAATTGTTGTTCTTTCTTTTGAATTCCTTTGTCATAGACAGTTTGGCAAAGTTAAGCAATTTTTAATCAAATCAGCAATAGATGGGTGTGCACTTTTGCAATTTTTCAAATATTTAAACAATCCTTTGTAATTATCTGGGTAAGAGATTTAAAGATAATTATTAAGGTTTTCATAAAAACGAGTATAAACGAAAGTAGACTAGCCGGTAAATTTAGAGAAGCCGATGTATATTTAGGGAAGCCGGTATAGGATGTGAAGGTATTTAGTAATTTCACTATGGAATTTTGGTGATGACCTGTTTTTAGGTCTTTAAGTTATTTTTTAGGTCTCGTTCTTGTACTTTTAAAAGTTAGGCAAGCCGGTGGGAACCGAGTTGTATGGACGCCTCGAAACTGGTGCCTAGTAGATTTCCATTTTGTTTCTTGTCCTGTCTTGTTCTTTTTCTTTTTTTTATAGCTTCATGCTGTATCCCGCATATAGCAGGGTAAGCAGATAACCTAATGTTAAGACACTCCATTCTCTTTCAACAATTCCGTTCCCCACTTTCCACCGAATTGAGACTTAGCGTGCTGAGTGGCGGAATGCAACGCCAAACAAAACGCTGTATTGTTACCAGACCCAGGAAATCAAAATATTAAATATTATTTATTATAAATAATTAATATTTACATTTCCTGGAGAAGGAATCGAACCCACAACATGTCGTGTTTACTGTCGCACACTTGTAACACACTTTATACTTAGAAAAAAGGTAAAATATCAAATTTGCCCGATAAGCATGTAAATAGATTTTGGATCAATTTTTTTCAATTTTAATGAAAAAAACACTTTACACAAAATTAAAGAATTTTTTGCGTGTGACTGTAAACGCGGCAGGTTGTGGGTTCGATTACCACTCTAGGAAATAGAATTTTGCATTTCCTGAGCTTGGTAACAAGGCAAACCGCGGCGTTGAGTTCCGCCACAAAGCACGCAATGCCTCAATATGGCGGAAAGTGGGGAACGGAGTGTCTTAGCACTAGGTTCCCTCTACCTGCTATAAGCGGGATACAGCGTGAAGCTATGTAAGTTAATTGTAAAGATTTTTAACTTGTCTTATATCCTGTCCTGTTTTAACGCAAGAAACTGAAAGATATAAAAAATAATAATAGTAGATTAACATTGCTATCTTCTACAGTGAATATTAATCGTTAAAGCCGCAGAACAAAAGACAAACAAGATCTGATAATTCACTTTCAGGTGAAGGTCTTTGTATACAGCGTGTTTCCTTTTATTAACTGACTTTTTAAAAAAGTAGGTACCGTATAACTCTTACAGTAAGAACCAGTTTTGATCGTTCTTTTTTCATATGACAGCTAGTGCTTCTGATGTGGTCCTATTTAAGTTTAGTTAAGATTTGATGAACAGTTTTTGAGCTATTCGTAATAATTTAATTGTTTATTGTATTTAATTTGAAGGTTTTCTTTTTTGTTATTTTTTTTATTATTAACTATTAAATCTTTTTTATTAAATTTTTTGGTGGTAGGAGGTTCTTTTGGTGGTAGAAGGTTCGTCCTCCGTCTGGCTCGCGACCACTATCATGTCAAAGACGAACCGCCAAATATCTTATGACGTGTTCCGGTTCGATGGCATGTAAGCCGGGTTTTCCCCTTTCCCACCCATCCTTTCCCCAAAATGTGGTGGTTCCGATAGCGGACTACTACATTATCCTCCCTTTCCATCTGTATCCTCTAGGTTGGCAACGCATCTAGTACATCTCTTGTGTTGTAGATGTTCATGGGCGAAGGTAACCACTTACCATCAGGCGGTCCTTCTGCTCGTTTGCCATCCGGTATCCCAAAAAAAAAAAAAAAAAAATCTCTTATTTTTGGAATTAATCAATATTAACACTGAACTGAATGACTGAACTGACTCATATAGCTATATTCATGATATGATGATGAGGTATATTAATGCACTCTGAAACGTCAAATAAAGTTGAACTAACTTTAAATATATTTAAACGTTTAGTTTAATATTGATTAAACGCTAATTAATATATTATTATATATATTTATTAATACTAGTGTCCCCGTTGACGCGTTAACAACGCGTTGCCTAGTAACGTCATGGTAGTATGTGTAACATTTATTTTATTAATATTTTTTATGCAATATTTTAAAAAGATATTATCATTGTGCACTCCTTCGCTATATAAATTATAAGTGTGCCGAGTTTCATGCTCCTCCGTCCGCGCAATTTTCGTCAAAAGGGATCCAAAGTTTTTGCTTCACGTATTTATATATTCATAGTGCACTTTTTTTGAAGTCAGGTTTCTTTTTTTTTGTCAAAATTTTGATTATGTTAATCAGTTCAATGTATGAATGAAAGTAAAATAAAAATGTTATATGGTCTATACTTTATGCCAAAATATTTTTTTCAAAGTGCGTAGTACCGAGAGAGAATTTAGTGTTAAAACACTCCGTTTGCTTCATTCGTGCTTCTGTAGTGATCGTATTTAAATTTTAAACTATTATGAGTAGTTTTTGATTTACATAGTCCCGGTTGACGCGCTGACATGGTCATGTCAAACCATGGTAGTGTGTGTAATTTTTATTTCGTTAATTTAATATCCTTTTTATAAATTATTTTAAAAATATATTATTATTGTGTACTCCTTCGTTATATGAACGTGTGCCAAGTTTCATGCTCCTCCGTCCGCGTAATTTTCGTAAAAAGGGGCACAACGTTTTTCCTTCACGAATTATATATATATTTTTTTGCATTTTCTTTTTTTTTTTGTTAAAATCTTAATAATATCCATAATTGAACACCATGTATAAGTTAGTAGTTGTGGGAATCACTAAGAACAGAAAAACAATGCGTTACCCAACAAGCGTGGGAGTAGACTCGATGGTTGCAACATTTACATTTATATTAGAACTATCTAGATCTCTATTTTATATTGTCATTATTTGAGACGGAGAAATAAAGTTGAGGCCAGTTGTGGCGCAGAGGCAAACGCGACAGGTTGTGGGTTCAATTCCCATTCCAGGAAATTAAAATACTAAATAATATCACGTATTTTCATATCCTCGCTCGATAACAAGGCAAAGCGCGGCGTTGAGTTCCGCCATTTAGCACACAATGCCTCAATTCGGCGGAAAGTGAGACATATAAATGTTAAAACAGAACGGAGTGTCTTAACACTAGATTATCAGATTCTCTCTGCCTACCCTGCTAATGCGGGATATATCGTAAAGCTATAAAAAAAAAGGAAAAAATAATAATTTAAAATTAAATCTATTTTCTTCAAAGTGTTCAAATGAGCGCATATACGCACTTTACACTGTAGAATGTAGTATGGACTGACATTGACGAGCGAAGACAACGGTAACTACTAGTATATAAATAACAATCTGCAAACAGTAGATCACAGATCACCGCATTTGGATCGACTCGAGCGTGTCGGCGCGTGCGCATCTATTCTTACTTCATGATAAAAAGTTAAATAAATAGCTATTTAATAGGTATTTAATATATTTAATAAAAAAATAAATGGATACATTGGTATGTTTAATAAAAAAATATTAACAGAAAATATTTATACTAGTAACGCCTGTCGTGGTTTGAGGCACAAGCGTGCGACTGTAAGCGCGACAGGTTGTGGGTTCGATTCTCACTCTAGGACATGAAAAACTTAGTATTTTTATTTCTTGGGTTTGGTAACAAGGCAAAGCGCAGCGTTGAGTTCTGCCACTCAGCACGCAATGCCTCAATTTGGCGGAAAGTGGGGAACGGATTGTCTTAACATTAGGTTCAGGTCACGCGGTATCCCGCATATAGCAGGGTAGGTAGAGGGAACCTGAGAACCTAGTGTTAAGACACTCCGTTCTCTTACAACAATTCCGTTTCTCACTTTCAGCTGAATTAAGGCATTGCGTGCTGAGTGGCGGTACGCAACGCCGCGCTTTGCCTTATTACCAAACCTGAAAAATTCCATTTCCTGGAGGGGGAATCGAACCCACAACCTGTCGCGCTTACAGTCGCATGCTTGTGCCTCTGCGCCACGACAGGCGTTAATATTAAAAAATAATCCTATATATTAACCAATGAAGTCAGATAAGTAAGCTAGTTGCATTATAAGTGAAAAATTCTTAACAACATAAAGATGATCACGCGCCGATACGCTCCAGTGACCACCGCTCGTCCCAAATACTGTGCGGTGTACCACTTGCATAGAGTTACGTATAATGTTCTTATTATTGTGTTTACTTTATTTTTACTGCATTCAATTATCGAGGTTATGAGATTAAGAAAAATGTCTTAGATATGTTAAAATTTTAAGGTTAGAAACCAAACAATTCGGGTTCTACGTATACTGGTACATGTGCAAAAACTCAACTTTACAGGGGAGACATTTAAAAGCCAATAAGATTGTAATTTTGTCATTACTCAAAGGAAAAGAATTCGTTAAAAGATAATGCACGCAATCCGACACATCGTATCCTGTACATAGCAGGGTAGGCAGAGGGAACCTGAGAACCTGAGAAACATTAGTTAAGACTTACCGTTCTCTTTCAACATTTCCATTCCCCACTTACTGCTGCATTGAGGCATTGCATGCTGAGTGGCGGAACTCAACACCGCGCTATCTATTTAATCCAGATTTAATCCAGAGAATTCCAGAATCATTTAATTCAGTCACTGTATCACTCCACCACAATGCCCTCATTTCTATATTTTTTTTTAAACGAAACTATTAAATGCCTTAGGTGTATATTTATACAGCCTACTTTTAAACATACATACGTACATAAATATATACATATTGTTATTCAAGCGGCAAGTTCTGGTTGCATTAACCGACTTGCTAAAAGGGTGCTATATAATACTACACCGTATATTTAGGTCATGTTGAGTGAGACGTCTGACTGTAAGCGCGATTGGTTGCGGGTTCGATTCCCGCATATAGCGGAGTAGGCAGAGGGAACCAGAGAACCTAGTGTTAAGGCACTCCGTTCTCTTTTAAAAAACCCGTTCCCCACTTTCTGCCGAATTGAGGCATTGCGTGTTGAGTGGCGGAACTCAACGCCGCGCTTTGCCTTTTTACTAAGCCCAGGAAATGAAAATACTAACATTTCATGGAGTGGGAATCGAACCCACAACCTGTCGCTACAGTCGCACACTTGTGCCTCTGCGCCACGACAGGCGTTAATAAATTATTTGTAAATTATTTTAGTTGTTTGGTGAGGCCAGCAAGGCGTTGAGTTTTGCGTCTTACTACGTTATTTGTCGATTTTGAGTGGAAACTGGGAAATGGAGTGTTTCGTCACTAGGTTCTCTTTGACTATCCTGCAATAGGGCATAAACGTAGAGGTGAAATGATTCAGAGTAGCTATGGACTAACACCTGAAGGGCCTAGGTTCGATTCCAATAACAAAATGCTCATATTTTCTACTATTGTAAGACAATACGCGGCGTTGAGTTCCACCACTCAGTACGTAATTTTTTGTTTTCGCGTGGTGTTAAGTGAAGAGTGAAGAACGGGTACGAATTTATTTATTTTACTACATATCGTTATATTATGGTCAAATTATACAAAATCAACACAATTATTATTTTCATTTCTTGGGTTTGGTAACACGGCAAAGCGCGGCGTTGAGTTCCGTCACTCAACACGCAATGCCTCAATTCGGCGGAAAGTGGGGAACGAAATTGTTGAAAGAGAATGGAGTGTGTTAACACTAGGTTCTCTGGTTCCCTCTGCCTACCCCGCTATATGCGGGATACAGCGTGAAGTTTAAAAAAAAAGCACAATTATTAGCTAACATAGTTTGTTACTCCTTCACGTAAAAACTACTGAACGTTTCCAGGTAAAACTTTACAGTAATATAGCTTATACATCAGAATAACAGATAGAATACGATTTATAAAGATTTAGTGTAATTAAATACATATAAATATTTATATAAATAAAACGCTTGCGTTATGCGTCAATGACAGACAACTTACAGAAACTACTACACATAGAAAGATGGCATTTAGTATGAAGGATTCTAGGAATGAAAGTGGGGAACGGAAATGTTGAAAGAGAACGGAGTGTCTTAACACTCGGTTCTCTGGTTCCTTCTGCCTACCCTGCTATATGTGGGATATAGCGTTAAGTTAAAAAAACAAAAAAGATTCTAGGAGTGTAAAGAGGCACTAAGGGATAATTAATAGAGTAATTCTTCACGATTTCGCCGTTTTCATATGGCCCAAAATTTTTGACACTTTTGGCATAATAAACGTGTTCCTATGATCTCAAATACATGTTTTATGGTACACCAAATATAAAATTTTGGGCCATATGAATTAGGTGCAGATTGAAATCTTGAAGAAATATCCATTACTCGAAATTTCTAAGAAAACGGAAGAACGAGAGCAGGTATAGTCCACGTAAACGAAGTCCTGGGATACAGCTAGTCTAGTTTTAATAATTCCTTAGTTATAAAATATAAGTGATATTGAATGAAAGGAACTGCATATGATTGGCAATAAAGGACATTGCATACATGTTGCTCCTTCCGATGCATTTTGTTATTTTGTAATAACAACAATCGATATTTATGTATATGTTACGACTAGTGTATTAGCCTGGTTTTGTACTTTTTTAACTTCACGCTGTATCCCGCATATAGCAGGGTAGGCAGAGGGAACCAGAGAACCTAGTGTTAAGACACTCCATTCTCTTTCAATAATTCCGTTCCCCACTTTCCGCTAAATTGAGGCATTGCGTGTTTAGTGGCGGAACTCAACGCTGCGCTTAAGGGTTCACTTACATAAACTTACTTACTACAACTATACTGACTTATGACAACATCTTAAAGCCTGTCGTGGCGCCGAGGCACAAGCGTGCGACTGTAAACGTGACAGGTTTTGGGCTCGATTCCCACTGCAGGAAATTTAAAAGTGTAGTATTTTCATTTTCTGAGCTTAGTAACAAGGCAAAGCGCGGCGTTGAGTTCTGCCACTTAGCACGCAATGCCTAAATTCGGCGGAAAGTGGGGAACAGATGGTCTTAACACTAGGTTCCTTTCGCCTACTCTGCTATAAGCGGGATACAGCGTGAGTATGTATGTACTTATGATAATATGTATCCATCGTGGCACAGTTGGACTGCGTCTTGACTGTAAACAAAATTGGTTGCGTGTTCGATGATGATAAGTGGGAACTCGGGGAATTGATTATATGAATATTATTTACTTTTTCTGCCGTAGTAAGATAAAACGCTTTCCGTTCCATCATCTAACACTCAATGTCTGGATTTCAGTCAGAAAGAGGAAAACGGAGTGTCTTAATACTATGTTCAAATATCGGTTTTTGCATGCGATGGTTACCTTTAAGTTGTATTACATTTATTGTATTAGATTGTAAGCTATTTTTAACTAGTTTTATATTAATGTAAAAACCGTTGGTAATCTTAATAAATAAAATATATAAAATAAAATAAAATAAAATAAATAAAATAAATAAAATAAATAAAATAAATAAAATAAATAAAATAAATAAATATTATAAATAAATAAATGTTCTCTATGAATACCATGCTATCCGGGAAAATATGAGGTTTTGAAATAAGTTTTCTTATTTTAACTGGTTTTTGTTTTTTGTTTCTTTTTAATGGATTAAGGAAATGTCAGTAGAAATGTAAGTAATAATATAATTTAGATTTATCTGGACATAAGCGGTTTAAACTGGTTCTGACAGGAAAAGTTAACAAATATGTGTAGAAATAATAAAATTGATTGATTGATGTTTTATGTTTATTAATTTATATTATATAAATACGTGAAGCAAAAACTTAGGATCCCTTTTTGCGAAAATTACGCGGATTATAAGTGTACCAAGTTTCATACTCGAAGGAGTATGAAATAGTTTATACAGCGAAAGAATGCAGAATACTAATATTTTTTAAAACAATGCATAGAAAGTATATTAAATTGATAAAAAAAATGTTACACACACTATAATGGTTTGACATCCATGTTTATATAAAGTGACATACATTGCTAAAGACAACACGTTGTTAACGCGTCAATGGGACACTATAAATTCTTAGTTTTCTATTTTTTTATAATTAGAATTATATAAATACTTATTACCATAACCGAGAATCAAACCGCACATACGATACCCACTTTATTGTTCAGACCACCATAATAGTCCACTCGTCATCTCTCTAATGCCTCTTGATTAGTTGTTACTTATATAATATATTACCTAATACAATATTAACACTCGTTTTGCAATACTCCATGTGTATGACAAAATATGGCTATTATGACACGTTTTTATTACAAAAAATAATGTAGTAGATAAGTGGCAGGGTTAAACGCCGTTTGATCTTTATTTTTAGCTTCACGCTGTATCCCGCATATAGCAGGGTAGACAGAGAAAACCTGAGAACCTAGTGTTAAGTCAATCCGTTCTCTTAAGATTTCCGTTTCCCACTTTCTGCCGAATTGAGGCGTTGTGCTGATTGGCGGAAAACAACGCCGCGCTTTGCCTTGTTTTCAGAGCGAACCAAAATATTTTTTTTATAATATAATAGATATTGCGTAATAAGTGGCGGGGTTAAACGCTTTGTTTATCAGAATGGAATGCGAATAGTCTAAATATATTCATTCTCCCCAGATAGATGTTGTTCTGATGGCCTTTAATATTGAGTTTATAGTATTTTTAATCGATTTTAAACTAGGAGGAAGTTATCAATTCGACTGTAATATTTTTTTTACAGCAAGAACCAATTTTGACGACTTTTTATACTAGCGTCCCTGTTGAAGCGTTAACAACGCGATGTGCTTAGCAATGTAAATATCACTCTATATAAACATGGATGTCAAACCATGGTAGTGTGTAACATTTATTTTGTTATTTTAATATAATATCACATAGAAAGTATCTATGCATTCATTTAAAAAAATGTTATCATTCTGCACTCCTTCTCTATATAAACTATAAGTGTGCCAAATTTCATGCTCCTCCGTCCGCATATTTTTTGTAAAAAGGGATACAAAGTTTTTGCTTCACGTATTTATATATACTCGAAGATGATGGCAAGTGTTCCTAATGTGGTCCCATTCCAATTTAATTACGTTTTGACGAGTAGTTTTTGAGTTATTCGTAATAATAATACTTTTAAGTGCATTTTTCTTTATATTATAATCTTAATTATAAATGATACAGCCATATAATTTAGTGAAGCTTTTTATATTAACAGCTTTTTATTCTGTAATAAATATGAATACTACATTCTTGACTGTTAGACTTAAACGAGTTGGGGAGAATGGGGGAATTGCGGCCACTTGAGGAAAATAATATATATAATTAAGATTTTTAACAAAAAAGGACACCGACTTAAAGAAAACGCATTTAAAAGTACAATTATTACGAATAACTCACAAACTACTCGTCAGATCTTAAGTAGGATTTAATAATAATAATAATGATATAACAATTTTTGCACATAATAAATCAAGAATTGCAAAAAAACAAATATGTAAGTAAGCAAAGGCAGCTTTATCACTAAAAGTGATCTCTTACACGCAACCATTATTGATTGCATACTTATGTGAGACATGTTTTTTGGCGGAAAAAAGTGCAAACAATAATAATTATTATTATTATGAATAACAAAACTGACACACGTACCACATCAGAAGCACTCGCCATCATAAAAAAAAAGAATCAATATAATTGGTTCACCCCAACAAAGTTATACGGTAATTAACAAAAATACATCCACAATAGATAAACATCTCCCATTTCTAAGTCAGTTAAAAATAATACTTTTGACTTTATTAATTACTAAACTTCAGATATACAAAATAACAATTGCCCGCTTTATCCCGCAAATCCCGCATCCCGTTGAGTTCCGCCATTTGACAAGCAATGACAATTCAGTCGGAAAGCAGTGAACTGAGTATCTTAACACTAGGTTCCCTCTGCCTAACCTGCTATATACGGGATACAGCGTGAAGCTATGTATGTATGTATGTAAATTATTTTTAATAATAAAAATTTGGTATATTATTTCATCTAACCGTCCTAATTCCCCTATCCTCCCCTTAAAAGGAAAAACTGTTGATTTCACGTAACTTGTGAGTGACCTTTACGTTCTTGAAGGTCAAATTTAGTTACGTAAGAAGAACGTCTTGAGATCTTCTTCCTTATTTTGAGTAATATTCATTATATTTTAATTGGTCTCAAATTACCTGATTGTTTTGTTACCATTTTACCTCTGTGTTACCATTTAAACACTGTTACTAATTGAGGCCATCTTGGCACAGTGGCGGTCCCACTTTTGACTGTAAACGTGATTGGTTCGATATAGACTCAGGGGTATTATTTTTTCTTTTTTTTTAGCTTCACGCTCTATCACGCACAAAGCAGTAAACCAACGCCTCGATTCTGGGCGGAGCATGGATAAAGTAGTGTCTTGACGCTGAGTTTTCTTAGACTAGTCAAAGTCAAAGTCAAATAGTTTTATTCAAAATAAGAAGTTACAAGCTTCATTTTTTGAACGTCAAATAATTTACCACCGGTTCACTAAATTTAATGCCTCAGACCTGAGAAGAACCGGCGCAAGAAACTCAGCGGGACTTTTTTTTTTTATTTTCCTCAGTCAATACTTTACAATTATTTATTAGTGACAATGATACCTTTGAAATAAACTGGAGCGAGCACTTCATTCCCAAGGTGTGTTATCATTTATAAAATCACTAATTAGGTAATAACCTTTAACACACAAACGTCTTTTTACAATTTTTTAAAATTGCAAAATGGAAAGTTCTCGGACGTTTTCTGGGATCCTATTGTAAAAGTATACACACTGTCCCATAAAAGAATTGCGGACTCGATACAATCGAGTTACAGACGCTGCAAGTTTAAGCCTATTTCTTGAATTTATATTATGTGCATCGCACACTTTGTTAAAATTATTAATATTTTTCTTGACATACAGTATATTTTCAAAGATCTACTGAGAGGCAACTGTTAAAATACAATATAGAGTGACAGACAACGTATAGGTGAAACTTCTGACCATAGAAAGATAACATTTGGCTTGAAGGCTCCTTGAGAATGAAGTTGTGAGTGAGTTAGTGTCCAAGCAAACAAAATCGCAGGATATGGCTAGCCAATAATAATTAATATTATTATTGCACTTTATAATCGAAATGGCGAATATGCACACCTAGCATCATTTAGCTATAGTAAGTGTTGTTTACCCCAATCCTCCATGACTTATAATTCGTTGAGTCTAGCAAGCAACATTTCTTTGTCATTTCAGAGTTCTTGCCAAATGAATCATAGTGGGGGACTTTTATACAAAATACGTGATCAAAATAACAAGTTATTAATACTGACATATCTCTAAAACTATTTACTTGGTTTATAACCTCACGCTGAGTTTCTTGCGCCGGTTCTTCTCAGGTCTGAGGCATTAAATTTAGTGAACCGGTGATAAATTATTTGACGTTCAAAAAATGAAGCTTGTAACTTCTTATTTTGAATAAAATTATTTGACTTTGACTTTGACTTTGGCTGTATCCCGCATATAGCAGGGTAGGCAGTGGGAACCTGAGAACCTAGTGTTAAGACGCACCGTTCACTTTCAACAACTCGGCGGAACTCAACGCCGCACTTTTCCTTCAGGAAATGAAAATACTAAATATTATTTAACATTTTTATCTCTTGGCGTGGGAATCGAATCGACAACCTGTCGCGTTTACAGTCACACGCTTGTGCCTCTACGTTTTTATGTCTCATACTTGTCCTTTCAAAAGTTAAGGTAAGCCGGTAGGAATCATGTTGAATGGACGCCTTCCTGCTACCCCGCTGTGTGGAATAAAGCGTGAACCTGCCTATTAATTTTGATTATTTTGGGAAATATTTAAAAAAAAATATTTTTTTTATTCGTCGTTTGAACTCACTACCATAGCTTATGGTGAGGTTATTAAAAAACCCCAACCGGACCAAGTCGGAATACATTACGCAAATGTGAAAGTGGTTTAGTTACAACTGGCACGACAGTATGTTACATTAAAAATTAAATAACGCGTGCTGTAATGACGGTTCATACTAATTTTTTATATATTTATTTTTTTCTTTTATCTTCACGCAGAATCCCGCATACAGCAGGGTAGGCCTAGGGAACCTGAGAACCTAGTGTTAAGACACTCCGTTCTGTTTTAACAATTCCGTTCCCTACTTTCCGCCGGATTGAGGGATTGCGTGCTGAGTGGCGAAATTCAACGCCGCGCTTTGCCTTGTTACCTAGAAAATGAAAATAAATATTATTGAAATATTTTCATTACCTGGATAGGGAATTGATCCCACAACCTGTCGCACTTACAGTCGCGTGCTTGTGCCGCTGCGCTACGCCAGGCGTTTATACGCGTGTAAAACGAAATTGCTAAAAAAAGTTACTCAACTTATGTCTAAATTACACTAAAGATTCATTAAAAGAACCTGTTACCAACGCCTTGAAAGTTCTTTTTTGTCTGTCTCAATTTTTAATTAGGTTTAAAATTTAACGTTTTTGAATACTTATGTTTTTATCATAAAACGAAAACCGACTTTAACTGAAATGCACTAAAAAGTACTATTATAATATTACGAATAACACAAAAACTACTATCTTAACTAAATTTAATAATAATAATTATTATAAAAACTCTTTATTGCAACAAATAAAAAATAAAAAAGATTACACATTATAGAAAAAGTTAGGCAAAAGACGGCCTTATCAGAAGTAATCTCTTACAGGCAATTTTTTTATTAATAGTGAAACTTAGTAGGACACTTTACTTAACGGGAAGCAGTGCAAAAACAATTTAAAATAAATTTCTTTATATAATATACTTATATTCATACATTTAAATGGGACCACATCAGAAGCACTAGCTATAAGTGGCGAGACGTCCATACGACACTGTTCCCACCGGCTTGCCTAACTTTAACCTATCCGGCTCGCAAAAAACAAGGTCAAGAAAGGTTTTTTTTTTTAATTGCATAAAAAAAAACATCTTAAACATCCTAAAAAAAGGTCATCACCAAAATTCGATAGTAAAATTACTAAATACCTTCACATCCTATACCGGCTTCCCTAAATATACCGGCTTTTCTAAAAATTACCGGCTTCCCTAAATATATGTACCGACTTCCATGAATATACATCGGCTTCTCTAAATTTGCCGGCTTGCCTAGCTAAATTTTTCACCCCTCGCTACTGCTAGCTATAATATTCATAAAGAATCATGAAAATTGGTTCACCCAGTAAAAAAATATGCGTTAATACACGGTGCCCACAAACAAATAGGCGAATTGAGTACCTTTCCTTGACGTTAGTTAAAACCAAAATGCGACAATGACTTTCGCTATAACAAT
>JAKGSA010000750.1:188573-207167 GCA_033558755.1 Philaethria dido
ATCTACAACATCTCTGGTGTTGTAGATGCGTTGCCGACCTAGAGGATACAGATGGAAGGGGAGGACAATGTAGTAGTCCGCTATCGGAACCACCACATTCTGGGGAAAGGATGGGGTAGGATAGGGGAAAACCTGGCTTACGTGCGAATATCGATTTATTGTTTATTTTAGGGACGTTGTGATGGATGGAACTTTTCATTAATTTCTATGTAACGTATACCAGGATAGTTAGAAAAATCCTAGTGTCTAAATACTCCGATTTCCGCTTTCCACATAATTTAGAGAGGTTTTGGTGGCGGAACTCAACGCCGCGCTTTGCCTTGTTACCAGAACCAGGAAATGGAAAAACTAAATATTATTACATTTTCTGGAGTTGGAATCGAACCCACAACCTGTCGCGTTTACAGTTACGCTTTATACAAACTTTATAGTAATATACTTTAAACATTACAGATTAACACATAGATGTAATTTGGCCTTAATATAACTATAAGTATCTGTTCTAGTATTATATGTATTATAATCATATTATATGTATGTATGTAAGTCATTTAAAATAAATTATAATGATTGTTATGTATATGTTCTTTTCTTACTACATACATAGCTTCACGCTGTATCCCGCATATAGCAGGGTAGGCAGAGGGAACCAGAGAACCTAGTGCTAAGACACTCCGTTCTTCACTTTTTGCCGAATTGAGCATTGCGTGGCGATACTTAACGCCCTTCTCTGTCTTCTTACCAAACCCAGGAAATGAAAAATTCCATTTCCTGGAGTTTGAATCGAACCTACAACTGGTCGCGTTTACAGTCGCCCGCTTATGCCTCAAGACACGACAAGCGTTGTGTTCTTTTATATTCCTAATGAAAAACGTTAAATTGAGATGAGTACAGGTTCAAATTCTAGTAAAAAGTGATTATGTCGTATTAATATAAATAATGAAGCCGACGTGGCTGTAAACGCAATAGTCCCACTACAAGAAATGTCATAAGTTAATATTTTCATTAACAGAGTTTGGTAACAAGGCGAAACGCGGCGTTGAGTTCCGCCACTCAGCACGCACTGCCTCAATTCAGCGGAAAGTGAGGAACGGAGTGTCTTAACACTCGGTTCTCAGGTTCCCTCTGCCTACCCCGCTATATGCGGGATACAGCGTAAACCAAAAAAAAAACCAATTTCCCCTGTTGAATTCAAACCCCTAACCATTGTGTCTTTGCTACTTATAAGCTATAAAGACATTCATATAAACGTTATGTGCCCTAAATAGTAAATAGTGCGACCAATTCTTGTTATCAATAAAATTATTTTTATGCATTTATTCTACTGGAAAATGTATGTATAAATCAAGAATTTTATTTAATTTCACGCTTTTTCCTTCATAGCATAGTATGTGTCAGTGGCGAGGGGTGAAAATGTTAGTTAGGCAAGCCGGTAAATTTAGAGAAGCCTAGAGAGAAGTATATTTAGGGAAGCCGTTACATATATTAGGGAAGCCGGTAATTTTTAAAGAAGCCGGTGTATATTTAGGGAAGCCGGTATAGTAATTTGACTATCGAAATTTGGTGATGACCTTTTTTTTAGGGTGTTTAAGATGTCAGAGCTTGTTTTTTTTTTTCATTTTTAATATTTTCCTGGGGACCATTTTTTTTTAAAAAGTTAGGTAAGCCGGTGGGAACCGTGTTGTATGGACGCCTCGCCACTGGTACCTAGTGTCAAGACACTCGGAGATGAGAATTAAAAAAAGTCACCAGTAAAATGTGGAGCACCAAAAAACAAAGTCCAGCAAGGTGTGAGAGCTAAAACAAGGTTATCAGGAAAATATTGGGCATAAAATTGCAAAAAAACAAGCTCTGACTTCAAGATCTAAAAAAAAAATCATCAGCAAAATTCGATAGTGAAATTACTAAATACCTTCCTATACTGATTTCCCTACTTTCCCTACGTCCTATACTGATTTCCCTAAATATACATCAGCTTCTCTAAAAATTGCTGGCTTCCCTAAGTATATGTACCGATTTCCCTAAATATACTCCGGCTTCTCTAAATTTACCGGCTTGCCTAACTAAAATTTTCACCTCTCGTCAGTGATAGGTACCTATTCTGCTATGCGATAATGCCCACCGCTGGGCTATTGGCCTCAAGCGGGCACAGAACCGGTTATACTCGTCCGTACCGTTTAAGCTCCACGTTTGCTATATTTAACTTACGTAAACTTTTTTGCTGTTTTATAATATGTATTTAAAACGGACTAGTGTCCTCGTTGACGCGTTACCAACGTGTTGTCCTTAGCAATGTATATGTCACTTTGTATAAACATGGATTTCAAACGATGGTAGTGTCTGTAATATTTATTTGTTAATTTAATATACATTTAATTCATTA
Source organism: Philaethria dido (assembly GCA_033558755.1). NCBI lineage: Eukaryota > Metazoa > Arthropoda > Insecta > Lepidoptera > Nymphalidae > Philaethria > Philaethria dido. Next base: position 190,957 of record JAKGSA010000750.1, read on the forward strand.
TTTAAAAAAATATTAGCATTCTGCACTCCTTCGCTATATAAGCTATAAGTGTGCCAAGTTTCATACTCCTCAGTCTGCGTTATTTTCGTAAAAAGGGGCATAAAGTTTTTGCTTCACGTTAAATACGTATATAGATAAACAGAGAATGTGCCTTAAAGAACTTGTGTATATTATAACCTACTGTTAATGATTGGGTTCGATATCACTCAGCGGAACTCAACGCCGCGCTTTGCCTTATAAGGAAATTAAAATATTAAATTTAATAAATATTTAATATTTTCATTCTCTGCAGTGAGAATCGAACCCACTACCTGTCGTGTTTACAGTCGCACGCTTGTGCCTGTGTACCACGACAGACTTTATTGTCATTATTATTATTTTTTATCTTCACGCTGTATCCCGCACATAGCATAGTAGGCAGAGGGAACCAGAGAAACTAGTGTTAAGACACTCTATTCTATTAACATTAAAAGTGGGGAACGTGGGGAGTCGGCGGAAAGTGGGGAACGGAATCGTTAAAAGAGAATGGAGTGTCTTAACACTAGGTTCTCTGGTTCCCTCTGCCTACCCTGCTATATGCGGGATACAGCGTGAAGTTAAAAAAAAAATACTTTTTTGAACTTTTAAATATCTCCCCCGTAAAGTAGTGTTTTTGCACTTGTACCTGTGTACGTAGGACTAGTATATATAATGTAGTCGCCTTATACTGACCCTGACCTCAAACTAGTTACTGCACTATGACGATAAAGTTACTGACAATGCATGTATGATTTTAAATATCACAAGTGTCCCTGTTGATGCGTTAACAACGCGTTGCCTAGCGTATAACGTATATGTCACTTTATATAAACATGCATGTTAAAACATAGTAGTGTGTGTATCATTTATTTTGTTAATTTAAAATGTTTTTTATGTATTATTTAAAAAAAAATATCATTGGGCACTCTTTCGCTATATAAACTATAAGTGTGCCAAGTTTCATGCTCCTGTGTTCGCATAATTTTTGTAATAAGAGGTACAAAGTTTTTGCTTCACGTATTTATATATAGATAATAATAATACGTTAAGAACTTCGCTTTCATTTTTAACCGATCAAAAAAGCAGGAGGTTATCAATTCTTTCAGTAACTTTTTACTGAATGAACCAATTTTGATGTTATTTTTTATATGATAGCTAGAGCTTCTGATGTGATCCAAAATAAAAATTAATTAATATCTGACGAGTAGTTTTTGCGTTGTTCGTAATAATTGTTTAGCGCATTTTCTTTGAAGCGCCGCGTTGAGTTCTGTCACTCAGCACGCAATGCCTAAATTACAACGACAACGGAGTGTCATAACACTAGGTTCTCTGGTTCCCTCTGCCTACCTGCTATGTGTAGGATACAGCGTGAAGCTACAAAAAAAACATACAAAATACTCCAAGTGGGAATCGAAATTACAACCATTCGCTTATAGACACTATCCCACAATGGCTTAAATATAGAAACAACCTAGTGTTATGACACTCCGTTCTCTTAAGATTTCCGTTCCCCACTTTCCGTCGAATTTAGGCATTGCGTGCTGAATGGCAGAACTCAACATCGCGCTTTGCCTTGTAACCAGAGCAAGGAAATAAAAATATTATATATTAGTTATTATTCGGCGGACAGTGGGGAACGGGGTGTTTTAACACCAGGTTCCCTCTGCCTACCCTGCTATATGCGGGATACAGCGTGAAGCTATGTATGAATGTAGGTAGTTACTATAAATGTTTAATATTTTCATTTCTTGGAGTGGGAATCGAACCCACAACCTGTCGCGTTTACAGTGGTACGCTTGTACGACTGGCCTCATAGTTTATTTATATAATATCGAAATCTAAATTCACAGCGTCTGAACAAACACAAAAAGTAATAAAATAGTTCAGGGTTATTAAAGTTAATAAAAAGAAACTTTTTATTGTTTTACTATTTGACTATCGTGTCTGTGTGATAGCTTGTGACTGTAAACGCGGTTGTGGGTTGGATGGTTATGGATCCATGAGAGGGAATTATTATATTTAAATTATTTTTATTTTTGACGCCTGTCGTGGCGCAAAGACACAAGAGTGCGACTGTGAACGCGACAGGTTGTGAGTTCGATTCCCACTCCGGGAAATGTAGTATTTTCACATCCTGGGCTTAGTGACAAGGCTAAACGCGGCGTTGAGTTCCGCTATTTAACACGCAATGCGTCTATTCGGCGGAAAGTGCGGAACGGAATTGTTGAAAGAGAACAGAGTGTCATGTCGGTTCTCAGGTTCCCTCTATCTACGCTGCTATGCGTGCGTGCGTATGCGTGATACATGCATATACATACATATGCGTGATAACGTGAAGCTAAAAAAAAAATCTCTGTATTCCGTGGTTTAAAGTGGTGATCCTGAAATAAAGGCAGAAATCCGCTTTTCGCCTTTATTTCATGGAATTTATTTAATTAATGGAGTGTCTTAACACTAGGTTCTCTCTGTCTACCGAATAGTTACGAGGATGGATGTTTATTAGTCTTTCACATATTAAAATATAATAATTAATATTTAATATTTTCATTTCTTCGCTCTGGTAACAAGGCAAAGCGCGGTGTTGAGTTCCGCCACTCAGCACCGCAATGCCTTCAGCGGAAAGTGGGGAACAGAATGTTTTAGCACGTCGGTTCTCAGGTTCCCCTCTGCCTATCCTGCCATGTGCGGGATACAGCGTGAACCTAAAAAACGACAATTTTGGATTCGATCCTATAACTAACGTGTTTGTAATTATATCCACGATAACCTATTTGATTTATGCTAACATTTTGGTAAAGTAAACATAGATTTTTAAATAAATTTATATTTCTTATCAATTTTCTAACTTTTTGTTGTTATCTTGTGCGCAATAAAATGTTTTTGTATTTTAACAGACTTTAAGGAAATATTGAGACGAAGAAAATTTTCTAAAAACGTCTGTCGTGGCGCAGAGGCACAAGCGTGCGACTGTAAACGCGACAGGTTCTGGGTTCGGTTCCCACCCTAGAAAAAGTCAAAGTTTAGTAGTTTCATTTACTGGTTTTGGTAACAAGGCAAGGCGCGGCGTTGAGTTCCGCCACTCAGCACGCAATGCCCCAATTTGGCGGAAAGTGGGAAACGGAGTGTCTTAACACTAGGCCTTCTTCCCTCCCTCCCTTCTATCGTCCTCATTCCCTCTGATTCTAAAAAAGGCGTCTGATGTAGGCTCATTTAATTTTAGTTAAGATCTGGCGAGTAGTTTTTGAGTTATTCGTAATAGTGTTATTTCTTAGTGCATTTTATTTGAACTTGGTTTTCATTTCTTAAAATTTTAATTATATTTTTTATAATATTTTAAAGTATGTTATTTACAAAACTTCACGTAAAACTTAGGTGGAATATCGAACTCGCCCCTCAGAGATATCGTAGAAGGGCTCTAGTCGAGTAAGCTACACGCTGTACCCCACATAGCAGGATAGGCAGAGGGAGCCTGAAAATCTAGTGTTAAGACACTTCGTTCTCTTAAGATTTCTGTTCCCCACTTTCCGTTGGATTGAGGTATTGCGTGCTGAGTGGCGGAACTCAACGCCGCGCTTTACCTTTGTAAATAATATAAATTTTCAAACAAAGAAGAAAATATTTGACCCTGTATTTGAAGTCATAACTACCTACATTATTAGGAAACACAAGGATTGCGCAATGATAGCGTCAAATTGCCTTCTATTGTATAATAAATTATAAAAACAATAGAATTACTATCATTTGATGATAAGCTGAATTATTATTAACATCTAAAAAAGGCCTGTCGTGGCACAGAGGTATAAGCGTGCGACTGTAAACGCGACAGGTTGTGAATTCGACTCCCACTCCAGGAAAAGAAAATATTAAATAATATTTAGTATTTTCATTTCCTCGCTCTGGTAACAAGGCAAAGCACGGCGTTGAGTTCCACCACTCAACATGCAATGTTTGCCTTAATTCAGCGGAAAATGGGAAACGGAAATGTTAAAAGAGAGCGGAGTGTCTTAACACTAGGTTCTCAGATTCCCTCTGCCTTCCCTACTATGTGCGGGATACAGCGTGAGGCTAAAAAAAAAGGTAAAATATTGCTCCAAGTGGAAATCGAACTTACAACCATTCGCTTATAGACACTATCCCACAATGGATTAAATATAGAAACAGCCTACTCTTGCTTCTGATGTGGTCTATTTTAAATTTATTTAAGAACTGACGAGTAGTTTTTAAATTTTTCGTAATAATTTTATATTGGGGCTTTTTATTTTAAGCCGGTTTAATTATTTTTTTTCAATCTATTAAGATTAATATTTTTTCCCCATGTGGATAATAATACTACTTATTATAAAGATTGTAGGTGCAATATTTGAAATGATTCTTAATTCTTTAATGTTAAAGCGGAGAGAAGAGAACAGAGTGTCTTGATACTAGGACTTTTTGCTTGAAACTGTATAGTAAAGTTTATAATATATAATAAATTCTTTTACAATAGGATCCCAGAAAACGTCCGAAAACTTTCCATTTCACAATTTAAAAATATTGTGAAAAGACGTTTGTGTGTTAAAGGTTATTACCTAATTAGTGATTTTATAAATGATAACACGCCTTGGGAATGAAATGCTTGCTCCAGTTTGTTTCAAAGGTATCATTGCCACTAATAAATAATTGTAAACCATTGACGAATAAAAAAAAATCCGGTGAGATGAGAACCGGTGGTAAATTATTTGACGTTCAAAACATGAAGCATGTAACTTCTTATTTTGAATACAATTATTGGAGTTTGACTATAATAATGCTTGAAATTGTATAGTAAAGTATATAGTAACTATTGTCATAAAGAAGTCAGTTGCTTAGTTTGTTGTATGAAAGAATTTAATAGATTTGAATCTACGACCATAAAATGCATCAATAGCGAGGCGTCCATACAACACGGTTCCCACCGGCTTACCTAAAGTTTTAAAATATAAATATGTGACCTAAAAAAAAGTTAGCTAGAAAAATGTTGGGTATAAGATTGCAAAAAAACAAGCTTTGACATCTAAAACCATCTAAAACAGGTCATCACCAAAATTCGATAGTGAAATTACTAAATACCTTTATATCCCATACCGGCTTCCCTAAATATATACCGGCTTCTATAAATTTACCGCAGTATAAAAAGCCTCAATTCTTTATTTATTATAATAAAAAAGTAGCTTCGCGTTTTATCTCGCATAATAAGGTCCTATAAGGAAAGATGGAAAACGGCGAACGGAGTGTCTTAACACTATGGTTCTCAGGTTCCCTCTGTCTACGCTGCTATATGCGGGATACAGCGTGAAGCTAAAAACAAATAAATTAGTAGATACAAAATATTGTATTGAACTTTGCTCTCGCACTACTTTAAATATGTTAATTGTAAGCATATACTGCCTTTCTTTTTTTTTAAATTATGAAACATAAAATTATTTCACAATTTTAACACTCGCATGAAGTTTTGTAATCGCTATTTGAAATTACATGCAAATTGTACTTAAATGAGTTAACGCAGCGTTAAGTACCAATACAATTACAATTGTTTAATCATACTATAATCCCTGTTGACGCGTTAACAACGCGTTGCCTTGCAACGTATCAGTGGCAAGGCGTCTATACAACGCGGTTCCCTCCAGTTTGCCTAACTTTTTAAAGTACAAATATGAGACCCAAAAAGAGGTCGCCAGAGAAATATTGTGCATAAAGTTGCAAAATAACAAGCTCTGACATCTTAAACATCTAAAAACTAAATACCTTCACATCCTATATCAGCTTCCTAAATATACCGGCTTCTCTAAAACTTAGTGGCTTCCCTGAATACGAGTATATCTACCGACTTCTCTAACTAAAATTTTCACCCCTCGCCACTGCAACGTATGTATATGTCACAAACATGCATGTCAAACTATGTTAGTTTTTTTTACATTTATTTTATTAATATAATATATTTTTATGCATTATTTCAAAAAGATATTATCATTGTGCACTCCTTCTCTATATAAACTATAAGTGTGCCAATTTTCATGCTCCTCCGTCCGCATAATTTTCGTAAAAAGGGGTTCAAAGTTTCACGTATTAATATATATATAAATTGTGTATTTATATTTTTTATATTTTTCTACATAATTTGTAATTTTGTAATTTGTAAAAAATTGTAAAATAATAAATAAATAAGAAGGGACAACCTAGTATTAAGACACTCCGTTTAGCACATTTGCCTGATTTTAAAATATTGTGTATTAAGTGGCGGAACCTAACGCCGCGCTTTGCCTTGTCACCAAACCCAGGAAATGAAAATACTAAACATTTTACATTTCCTAGAGCAGGAATCGAACCCACAACCTGTCGCGTTTACAGTCGTACGCGTGTGCCTCTGCGCCACGACAGGTGTTAACTTTAATTAGAGTAACGTAATTGGAAACCGAATCTGCTACCCTTGAGTTATGTTCCGGACAATTTAATAGTTAAGCTAAGTGTCATTTCAGTGCGATATTGATATTATTACAAATAGTTTTCAAGGTTTACTAATATTTAAATGACCGTTAAAATGTACATAAAATACTGTTTTGCACGCGATGGTTATAGATTCGAATCTTTGACATAATAGTATTTGTCAAATGAAAGGCCTTTATTTAACGCCTGTCGTGGCGCAGAAGTACTATCGTGCGACGGTAAACGCTTCAGGTTGTGGGTTCGATTCCCACTCCAGGGAATGGAAATTTAAAAATAATATTTAATATTTTCATTTCCTGCGTCTGGTAATAAGGCAAAGCGCGGCGTTGAGCTCCGTTACTCAGCACGTAATGCTTCTATCCGGTGGAAAGTGGAGAACGGAAATGTTTAAAGAGAACGTAGTGTGTTAACACTAGGTTCTCAGGTTCTCTCCGCCTACCCTGCTATGTGCGGGATACAACGTGAAGCTAAAAAAATAATGAAAAGAGTAAGAAAAGTTTTGTTAGTGGATTCCCTCTGTGCTTGAACTTGATACAATTTTAAGAGAGATATGAGAACATAGTGTCTAGATATTCCGTTTTACGCTTTTGAGTGATTAACACTTTACGTTATCAAAGAGTTTCATTGTACTTGTCCTCTTTTTATCATCGTGGTCAGTATCAGGCTGGAATCTGGTCTTCATCGGTTTCTGCCACGTCTCTTATAATAATAATGTTTATCAAACCAAAGAAGAAAGGAGAATTTTGTCACTATATTTGTAATTTGGAACATGATCATTCCATTACTCGATAAGCCTATTTTGGTGGTGAAAGACTGTGATGAGTAAGAAATAGAAAATTGGTCAGGTTAATTTTGTTTTGGATACGCCGCGCTTTGTCTCAGTAGAGGAAATAAATTAAATTCTATAATTCACAATGGGTCTGGAATTGTTGAAAGAGAACGGAGTGTCTTAACATGTGCGGGATGCAGCGTGAAGCTCAAAAAATAAATAAAAAAAAGTTAGTGAGAATCGAGCCATCAAACATCACGTTTACAGTCTACTGCCTTCCCTACACTGCCTTTTTTGTTGAAAAAAATATTTAAAGAAAAAAAAACAGACTTCCCTTTCTTTTAAATTATATCACAACAGAGGCCTAAACTTTTAACAACGAAAATATAATTCCACGTTTCTTGCCTTTTTTCAAGCAAGCAAAGCCGCAGTACACAACAAAAGATTGGTGAAAAATTATTGTCATTTTAAAATATTTAGGTTAAGAAATATAATTTGATTTTGCGATAACCATCTTTATTACAATTACATAAAGTTGAAATCGTTATTACTACGTGCAGTTACGACACAGTGTTTAAAAAGGCAACCAGTCACTCTTGCGCAGCGGTCGGGACATGCCGCGAACGGAAATCACACCAAAAATATAAATTTTAGAAGATAATCATACATTTTACAACAAAATGGTGTCTTCCTTCGCGAAATATATAGACTATGTGAAAGATAATCGGGGAATCAGTGAGTGTATCTTTTGTTTTTGTTTGTTGTTGTGCGTTTCGCAATTTTCGTTGCAGTGAGAGGGTTATTTTTTTGGATTTATTGCAATTTTTTCAATCATTTACGCTTGTAAAAGTTAGATTTTTAAGCTATTATTCCCTTTGTGTACAGTGGCTAGATTGCCTGATTGAATAGAAGATGTAGGTTCGAATACCATATGGTAATTGGCTATAGCAGCTAGAAGAGACTAGTACTAATAGAATATTTGGTAATATTACAACAGATTCAATATTGTAAGATATACATCTATGTAATTTTTTTTTTTTTATTAGTTTGTCATAAAAAGAGCTATATCACTATATCTCTATTTCATGTCCATTATGTTTAATCAAGTTTTATAAAACTTAGATTTCAACCCATACTTCTTCATCAACACTTCAGCTAAGAAAAAATAATCATAGCCAAAATTGCACATTACATTATGTATCGAACCTGTGACCCCCCGATTTATTTCACTAGTTAACCACTAGACCAAGCAAAGTTATATAAATATGTACCAGATACTTTCTAAAGATGATTATAAGACAGAATTACTGTAACGGCCTTCGCGTCGAGGAAAGATTTAGGTTGTACGTGTTAATAGTATTGTTTATGTTAGAATTATTAAGTCTAGAGTCTACACGAATTGTCATGATACAGTGTTTAACACTGTTTTAAAATCTCTTTATTAACCGATGTCAAAAGCAGGAGGTATTGGACTGTAATTCTTTTTTAGCTTCACGCTTTATCCCCTATATAGCAGGGTAGGCAGAAGGAACCTAGTGTTAAGACACTCCGTTCCCCAATTGTCATGATACAGTATTTAACACTGTTATAAAATGTCTTTATTACCCGATGTCAAAAGGAGGAGGTACTGGACTGTATTTTTTTCTTTTGTGTTCGTTACCGCATAACTTTTTATTGGGTATACCGATTTTGATGTTTTTTTTAATATAATAGCTTTCGGTCTTCATTTAGGCATGAATAACTAAGATTTTAACATAAAAACGATAATTCCAGTAAATGCACTAAAAAGTAAGAACATTACGAATAACTCAAAAACTACTTGTTAAATTTTAACTTAATTTAAATGGATCAGAAGCACTAGCTATCATATAAAAAAAATCAAAGAATCATCAAAATTGCTTCACCTAGTAAATATTTATGCTCTTTTTATTGAAGTAGGTTATAAGCAATAAAGTTCTAGTATTTATTACTTTCAATTTGCAAATTACAGTTAATTCTAACCGCTCAATGACGTCATTTGACATGAAATATTGTGGTATTGTTCGCAAAAAATAATCTAATGCAATCACAATGTGCTATTAGGTTATAATATAAAAATCATTGTGTCCGTATGACAGTCCGTGTGACTGTAAAGGCGATTGGTTGTGGGTTCGATTCCCACTCCAGGAAATGAAAAAGTTTAGTATTTTCATTGCCTAAGTTTGGTAACAAGGTATAGCGAGGCGTTGAGTTCCACCACTCAGCACGCAATGCCTCAATTCGGCGGAAAGTGAGGAACAGAGTGTCTTAACAGTAGGTTCTCAAGTTCCCTCTGTTAACCTGCTATATGCGGGATACAGCATATATTCTCAAGTGAGACAAAATAACTACAGGTAATGTTACGATTTTGGTTGGAAAACGGAAAACGGAATGTCTTGACACTCTAGGCTCTCTCTGCCGACTCTCCTATGCGGAAATTAGCGTAATCTAAAAAAAACAATAATTAAACTAATTTACTATGAGTGTAATACACTAGAAACATGTCAGTCACGTGATCATTCTAATCTCAAATTACATTCTGCGTTTTCTATATTAATATCTCTTGTAATACCATTAAAGTATAGTATTTCATACATTTGAATCGGTGAGTGCAGAAACAACGTAAGTCACAAAAACAGCAAAAATTCGTAATCGATTTAAACTAGCTTAGAAAGGCAAGATGCGTGTTGTTTTTCACTCTCCTGCAAAATTTGAAAATCCTGACTTACGTTGTTTCTGCACTCACCGATTCATTTATATCCGATTTTGAAAAAGGAGGTTCTGAATTCATCTGTATTTTTTTGTAATGTGTTACCGCATAATATTTTAGTGGTTGAAACAATTTTAATATGATAGATAATGCTTCTAATGTTTCTATTTAAATTTAGTTAAAATCTGACAAGTAGTTTATGAGTTATTCGTAATAATTTTACTATTTATTGCATTTTATTTGATGTCAGTTTTCTTTGTTGTTAAAATCTTTGTTATTGTTATAAAAAATGGTCATTAGGACTATTTTAATAAATATTTAAAAACGATAATTCCAGTAAATGCACTAAAAAGTAAGAACATTACGAATAACTCAAAAACTACTTGTTAAATTTTAACTTAATTTAAATGGATCAGAAGCACTAGCTATCATATAAAAAAATCAAAGAATCATTTATTTGATGTCAGTTTTCTTTGTTGTTAAAATCTTTGTTATTGTTATAAAAAATGGTCATTAGGACTTTTTTAATAAATATTTAATAGATGCATGTTGTTAGGATGGTCTGAAAAAGTCTAGTTTATTATTTTATTGGCCATTTTTCGCAAAATTAGAAAAATAACGTTTTGTATGAACTTAATATATATATAGTTGATCCTAAAAAAAAAAAAAACATTTTTTCCCCAATAAAATAAAGAAACTTATCTACTCTTTAAGGAGAGAACGGAGTGTCTTAACATTTGATTCTCTCTCACCCTGATATGCGGGTAAAGTGTGAAGCTGAAAAAAAACTATTACAACTAGTGTCGCCATTAACGCGTTAACAACGCGTTGACTTAAGCAATGTATATGTCACTCTATAAATATGGATGTCAAACCATGGTAGTGTGTGTAACATTTATTTTGTTGATTTAATATACTTTTTATTCATTATTTGAAAAAAATGTTACCATTCTGCATCCTTTCTCTATATAAACTATAAGTGTGCCAAGTTTCATGCTCCTTCGTCCGCGTAATTTTCGTAAAAAGGGATACAAAGTTTTAGCTTAACGTATTTATATATAGATTCCAGCTTTTCACGCGTTGATGTCTTTTACCCTGGAATAAATGTTATCCCATTTTCTACTTCCTATATTCGCATTAAGCGTGAATAAGTCAATAAATCGAAAATACATACATTTCTTACATTTTTAACTGATTTCAAAAAAGAGGGAGGTTTTCAATTCGACAATATTTTCTTTTGTACCGCATAATTTTTTACTACGTGAACCGATTTTGATGATTCTTTTTTCATATGATAGCTAATGTATTTGATGTGGTGTAAGTTAAGATCTAATGAGTAGTTTATGAGTTATTTGTAATAATTATACTTTTGCATTTTGCTTGAAGTTGGTTTTCTTTTTTGTTAAAAAATTATTAAGCTATAACTTTGCGTGGGAATTTTGTTTCAATGTTTTTAAATACATTTCATTGTATTTGATTTTTTTTTATATGTCATTCATTTATCTTATGAATTAAGTAATCCTCATGCCTATTATATTTAAAATATTGTATATGCTAGTCGACATTTGACTTCGGTTCGTTACCCACTCGCCTAAATGATTAAATTTGATTTTTTTTAATTTCTCCGCTCTGGTAATGCAAAGTGCGGCGTTTAGTTTCGCCATTCTACACCCAATGTCTTGAATTCGGATTCAGTGGAGAACTATTAAATATTTCTTATTAAATATTCTTTTACAGTTGAAATGAACTTCAATTTAATGTATAAAAGGAAATATTAATGTTTATGTGTTTTACATAGTTGTTCCAATATAAAAGTTTGTATCAAATATATGGTAGTGTATAGTAATTTAACAAATATAGCTTTACGCTTTATGCACCACTCTGTTTGTCGTTTTCCGCCTGAATCGAAACAGAGCGGAGAAATAAAAAAAATATATATAAATATAGTCACTTACCCAAGTGGGAAACGAACCCACTACCTCACGCGTTTAAATAGGCCTCTTCATATATTATAAAAATATTTTTTTCTCGGCATAAATTTTCTTATGTTATTTATATTTTTAACGCCTGGTCGTAGCGCAGAGCCACAAGCATGCGGCTGTAAACGCGACAGGTTGTGGGTAAGATTCCTACTCCAGGAAATGTGAATGTTTAGTATTTTCATTTCCTGGGTTGGGTAACAAGACAAAGCACGGTGTTGATTTCCGCCACTCAACACAATGCCTCAATTCGGCAGAAAATGGGGAACGGTGTGTCTTAACACTAGATTCCCTCTGCGTACCCGGCTATATGCGGGATACAGCGTGAAGCTATGTATGTATGTTAAATAAAAATATTTGGCCATCACCAAATTTGAAGCGGCAACTTTCGTCATAGTAAGAGGTGAATACTAACTAACGTTACGCCATACCGCATAAGCAATTATACTAAAATTATGCAATGCGATAAATGATTCATAATGACTTATTACTTTATTTAATTATTATAATATTTGTAATTTAAATTTTTAATTTTTTAACTTCCGTATATATAACGGACGCGTTAAAGCAAGACGGTTGTCCTACTCGGATGTCCCCGTTGACGCGTTAACAACGCGTTGCCTAGCAACGTATATGTCACTTTATAAAAACATGCATCATCATGTCAAACCACGGTAGTGTGTGTAACATTTATTTTATTAGTTTAATATGTATTTGACGCATTATTTTAAAAAGATATTATCATTATGCACTCCTTCGCTATATAAACTGTAAGTGTGCCGAGTTTCATGCTCCTCCGTCCGCGTGATTTTCGAGAAAAGGGGTACAAAGTTTTTGCTTCACGTATTTATATAAAAGTAAATCTAAAATACATACGAGCAAGCATTTAACCAACTTCAAGAAAGGAGGAGTTTTTTTAAATTCGACTGTATTTTTTTATGAAACAGGGTGAACCAATAATGATGTTTCTTTTTTTATGTGACAGCTAGTGTATCTGATGTGGTGCCATTTAAATTCAGTTGACATCTAACAAGTCGTTTTTGACTTTGATGTTGTTGTTAGCTTCACGCTGTATCCCGCACATAGCAGGGTAGGCAGAGGGAACCTAGTGTTAAGACACTCCGTTCTCTTTCAACAATTCCGTTCCCTACTTTGAGCCTTTTTTCCTCAAAAAAACATTTAAAAAGTGTTTATGTAATTAATGAACAATGACTGGCTCAAATGTTATATTAAATATTTTCAAGTTTGTAACTTTTTTATGTTTGTTATCGCAAAACTTTTTTACTAACTGAACCATATAATAGCTAGTGCAGAAGAACACGAGAACTTTTTTTTTATCTTAATCAAACCCAAGAAATGAAAATACTAAATTTTACATTTCCTGGAGTGGGAATCGAACCCACAACCTGTCGCGTTTACAGTTGCACGCTTGTGCCTCTGCGCGAGAATATGTGGCCCCATTTAAATTTATTTAAGATCAGATGAATAATTTTTTAGTTTTTCACAAAATATTTATCTTTTAGTGCATCTTATTAATCGGTTTCCTTTTCTGTTTCAAAATTGATTTTTTATAAATTTTGTCAATGTTTATTTATTAGAGACTTATAAGTTTTACGATTAATTCATAGTCCAAAAATACTAAATTATTTTATTTTACAAATATTGCAGAACGCGGCGTTGAGTTCCGTCACTTAACACGCAATGTCTTGAATTTGAACATTTATTAGCAGGGTAATCAAAAAGAACCAGATGTCAAGACGCTCCGGTCGCTGTTTACCACTAATTCTAGTCACTAGACTCTTTGACTTTCGACAATTCGAACCCAGAACTACCTCACATCACTTTATAGCAATAAAACCTAAGCAAGCATAGTTAAACTTGTGCCGGTGTAAACCAGTTTGTATGTAGGTCACTATAAATACCAATGGTGCTGTACGTTAAACTACTGTTTAGGTTAACTTATAGATTCAATTTAAATAATTTTATTCAAAATAAGAAGTTACAAGCTTCATTTATTGAACGTCTAATAATTTACCACCGGTTCACTAAATTTAATGCCTCAGACCTGAGAAGAATCGATGCAAGAAACTCAGCGGGAATAGTATACCTAAATGTATCTAGATTATTATTGTAAAGGGACTTTTTTTAGCTTCACGCAGTATCCCATAGATAGCAGGGTAGGCAGAATGAACCTGAAAACTATAGTGTTAAGACACTCCGTTCTTTTTCTATTTCCCACTTTCCGCCGAGTAGGCATTGCGTACTGAGTGGCGGAACTCAAGGCCGCGCTTTGCCTTGTTACTAAACCCAGGAAATGAAAAAATCCATTTCCTGGAGTGGGAATCGAACCCACAACCTGTCGCGTTTACACAGGCGTTAAAAAAAAGGTTATTGCATTTTGAGACTCTCAGAACATTTTTTCTAATAACCGGAACGTAGTGTTATATCACTACCTTCTTTACGTAATGCAAAACATAAATTTCTTTGAAATAAAACCTCTATACAATTCAAGTGGTATGTTTTTAAAACATTCACAATGTTTTCTGAATGGCGTCATATTTCTTCCGCGAAACATGGAATTCCGAAGAAACTGATTTCTAAGTAAATTACATGGTTATTTAACTTTAAGCATTAATTGTATTAAAATAAGGTTTATTATTGCATGTCATTTTTAAAGGATATATGTTTTTTTTCACTAAATAAGTACTCTTATTTACTAAATAACTATTAAAGTCTGCGGTTTCGATACACACCTGGGAAATAATACGTCAAAAGCAAAGTAACGCATGTTGTCTGCGCAGAGGCACAAGCGTGCGACTGTAAACGCGAAAGATTGTGGCTTCGATTCCCACTCCAGGAAATGTAAAAGCTTAGTATTTTCATTTCCTGGGTTTGGTAACAAGGCAAAGCGCTGCGTTGAGTTCCGCCACTCAATACGCAAGGCCTCACTTCGGCGGAAAGTGGAACACGGAGTATAGCGTAGAAAAAAAATCATTACTGAAGTGGGAATCGAACCCACAACCAATCGTGTATACAGTTGCATGCTTGTGCGTCTGCGCCATGATAAGCGCGAAATATATGTGTATATAGACAAGATTATAGCAGAAGCTTTGAAGAAGATTTTTCCTACATATGTAGTTATAGAGAGCCTAGTGTTAAAACACTCCTTTTTCCGTTTTTGCTATGTGCGGTGAGTGGCGGAACTTAAAGCTACACTTGGTTAGCCGAAGCTTGGAAAATATACAAAAAAGTATAATTATTACCAATAACTCAAAAACTAATCGCCAGTTTAACTAAATATAAATAAGACCATATCAGAAACCATTAGTCCAGTGATTCTCAACCACTGTGCCGCCAAATTTTGCAAATATATAAATAATGTTAATATTATTAAATTATGTAGTGTGTTGCAGTAAGTAAATAAGTTTTATCTTTTTCGTTGTGTGCCGCCAAATTATGAAATCTTTAAATATGTGCCGCAACAAAAAAAGGTTGAGAATCACTGCATTAGCCTTTCGTTCACCCAGTAAAAATATGCTTGCCTTTGCCGGCTTTTTTTGAGTCGGATAAAGTTGAGAGCAAAGTTCTTTGCGTATTATAAATATCTGTATATTAATACGTTAAGCAAAAACTTTGGACCCCTTTTTATGAAAATTACGTGAACGGAGGAGCATGAAAATTAGCACACTTGTTGTTTATATAGAGAAGGAGTTCAGAATGATAGTATCTTTTTAAAATAATACAAAAAATATATATATTAAATTAATATAATAAATGTTACACACACTACCATGGTTTGACATCCATGTTTATATAAAGTGACATATACATGCGTTGCTAGGACGCGTTGTTAACGCGTCAATGGGGACACTAGTAATGTTAAAAGTATGAATAACATTAAAGTATTATGTCAAATAAACGTATGGGCTTGCGTAAAACGGAAGACGACTTATGTAATCTCTTTAACCGCCACGGTTAGTAAATATTTAGTACTAGAATCGCGGCGCTTTGAAACGATATATTTTTAAATCCTTACTATCCTTACTAATATTATAAATGCGAAAGTAACTCTGTCTGTCTGTCTGTCTGTTACGCTTTCACGCCTAAACCACTGAACCGATTTTGATGAAATTCGGTAGGAAGATAAAACTGTACTTGGGAAAGGGCATAGAATACTTTTTATCGCGAAAAAAATGGTAGAAGGGGACAAAATAAAGAATGAAATTTTGTATAGAAGTTCCGTATTGTTAAACAT
>JAKGSA010000750.1:207560-218937 GCA_033558755.1 Philaethria dido
TTTGTTTTTATTCATGACGTAATTGCCTCTAGTGGGCGCCATATTGAATTTAGAGTGACGTCACATATTAAAATAAAGATCGGTCTAGGGGTTTGGAAGATATGAGATAATAAAGAATATTACAAACATACATGATACGCGCGAAAAATATAACCCTCCTCTGACAGTCGCCTAAAAAAAGCAGTCATATTGAGATCCTCTTTTTTTGAAGTCGGTAACTATAGTATACGCTGGTATAACAGCTATACGAAGCCTCAACAAGTCAATTGTTTTCAAAATACTGTACGTTGTACGCCGGAAATAATTTGAGCATGACATCACTGTTTTATAAATAACCTAATAAGCCCAGTGGCACAGTGGTTGATTTCTATTTCTTCATGTTACAGGCAGATAAGTGTAAGTTCTAGTCCGGTTTCAAAAGAAAATGCTTATTTAGTGTCATTTTGACATATTTTTTTTTTAGCTTCACGCTGTATCCCCCGTATAGTAGGCAGAGGGAACCTGAGAACCTAGTATTAAGACACTCTGTTCTCTTACAACAATTCCATTCCCCACTTTCCGCCGAATTGAGACTTTGCGTACTGAGTGGCGGAACTCAACGCCGCGCTTTGCCTTGTTATTAAACCCAGGAAAATGAAAATGCTAATATTTCCTGTAGTGGTCATCGAACCCACAACCTGTCGCGTTTATAGTCGCACGCTTGTGCCTCTGCGCCACGACACGCGTTGACGTATTATAATTTAAATCAATGTTATCGTGGCGCATTCAGCCTATAAACGCGATTGATTGATCGGATTCGAACAGAGAATGGAGATTGGAGTGTCTAGCAGTGGCGAGGCGTCCATACAACTCGATTCCCACCAGCTTGCCTAACTTTTCAAAGTACAAATATGAGACCAAAAAAAAAAAACTCGCCAGTAAAATGTGGAGCTCCAAAAAACAAAGTCGAACAATGTGTAAGAGCTATAAAAAAAGGTCGCCAGGATAATATTGGATATAAAAGTGCAAAAAAACAAGCTCTAACGTCTTTTAGACCTAAAAAAAAATCACCAAAATTCCATAGTGAAATTACTAAATACCTTGACATCCTATACCACTTTAACTAAATATATCAGCTTCTCTAAAAATTACCGGCTTCCCTAAATATATATACCGGCTTCCCTAAATATACATCGGCTTCCCTTAATGTACCCACTTGCCTATCTAAACTTTTAACCCCTCGCCACTGGTGTCTAGACACTACTGTCTTTGACTACTAGCCTGCTATACGAGTAAAAAAATCTCAGATTTTTATCTGCTTGTAAATTCCGTCACGTAATCATTACGTCACGATGACGTTAAAAATATTTTTACTATTAATTTGCATAAGTTAATGCACTTTATAGATGCTAAGTATAAAAATCATTTGACCTTCTGTCTGTCATTGTGTGGCAGAATGATATATTGGAATAATCTTTTACAAAGAAAATTATATTTATGATTATAAAACATGTTTTTTGGCTGTATGTTCTTTTTCCTTTTTATTTAGCCGCCATATTGAATTTGACAATTGAATATAGTCTGTGACATTTGTAATGGCGGGAAATACTAATCAATTTGTTATAATTTCAATTTATAATTGATAGAAGAATATGCTCTAAAAATACAAATATTACGAATACCTCAAGAACTTGTCAGATCTTAACTAAATTTAAATGTGATCCCATCAGAAGCACTAGCTGTCATATAAGAAAATAAACTCAACAGTTGTTCTTTTTACTGACTTAAAAAATATATATTTTTTTAAATGTGTTACCGCATACCTTTTTAGACTGTCAGAAGAGTGTCTTGTTTTTCATGCGTATCATGTATGTTTGTAATATTCTTTATTACCTCATATCTTCCAAACCCCTGGACAGATTTATATAATTAAGGTGTCGTTAGATAGGTATTGATACTCTAAGTGTTCTTAGTCATTCTTAGTTCAGTATGGCGCCCTGGTGAGAGGTATCAAATAAAAGGACTTAATTAGTACATTTCAAATATAAAACACATATATAGTTTTTATAGCTTACTTTATTTGTATTTGCTTCCTAAATTTGAAGATTTGGTTCAGTCATTTTTAAGATCGGTCAAAAATCATTTGACCTTCAGTCAGTTTCGAAAACTGTCATTGTGTGACAGAACAATGTATTGGAATAAGCATTTATTTCATCAAAATAAGTATAATTATTTACTAAATAACAAATGAAAAGTCGTGGTATAGTGACTGTGTTCGACTATAACGGTGACGCGTTAACAACGCGTTGTCTTTACCAATGTATGTATGTATATGTTACTTTATATAAGCATAAATGTCAAACCACGGTAGTGTGTGTAACGTTTATTTTATTAATTTAATATATTTTTATGCATTATTTTTAGAAAATATAATCTCTTTGCTCCTCTGTTCGCGTAATTTTCGTAGAAAGGGATTTAAAGTTTTTGCTTCACATATTTATATATAGATTTTCCCGTTTTGATAAAACACGTAACGTTGATTTGAGTTCAACACAATATATCTCGATTTCGGGCAGGAAGTGGAAATCGGAGTAAATACTACATACAAACATACATAGCTTCACGCTGTATCCCGCATATAGCAGGGTAGACAGAGAGAACCCAGTGTTAAAACACTCCGTTCCCCAATTTCTACCGAATTGAAGCATTGTGTGCTGAGTGGCGGAACTCAATGGCGCGCTTTGCCTTGTTACCAAACCCAGGAAATGAAAAATTCGATTTTCTGGAGTGGGAATCGAACCCACAACTTGTCGCGTTTACAGTCGCACGCTTGTGCCTCTGCGCCACCACAGGCGTTAAATAACTAATATTCTAACAATATTATATATAGATAACTTTTTTTTCTCTTTTCCAGGGTTCGTCCTCGCGTCAGCAGTAGTGCTACTGTTGCTGGGCGTCATATGCGCTATATTCTTTGGAACATGGATACGAATGTTCATAGATCATGTAAGTTAATTATAAAGAACGAGCTGAGGACGCCTGTCGAGGTGCAGCGTGTGAATGTATACGCGACAGGTTGTGGGTTCGATTCCCACTCCAAGAAATGTAAAAGTTTAGTATTTTCATTTCCTCGCTCTGGTAACAAGGCAAAGCGCGGCATTGAGTTCCGCCACTCAGCACGCAATGCCTCAATTCGGCGGAATTCGGCGGAGTGTCTTAACACTACGTTTTCAGGTTCCCTCTGCCTACCCTGTTATATGCGGGATACAACGTGAAGCTAACAAAATAAATAAAAATGGTTATTTCTGTGTTCCCACTTATGATAGAAGAAACAGAGAGTACAAACATTTTGTTCATTGCGGAATTGAACCTACGAATACCGTTAAGAAATAAAAATAATCTTTATTTGCAAATACAAGTAAAACCAATTATGTTTTAACATTTAGATAGTGGAATGTAACTTTAGAGTGAATTAATTAAACATTTGATAAGAAATCCTTTAATGTGAACATCGACCTTCAATTAATTGAGTTTTTGTAATTATTTATTTTTAACTTCACGCTGTATCACGCATATAGCGGGGTAGGCAGAGGGAACCTGAGAACCTAGTGTTAAGACACTCCATTTCCCACTCTCCGCCGAATTGACTGCGATATACAAAGGAGAGTCGTGTATTTATCAGTCTATGTATGTACGTATGTTGCATGTTTGTATGTATATCTGTATGTTGTATGTATGTATGTATGCATGTATGTATATATGTATGCATGTTTTTCTTATTTTTTTTTTCTTTTTTTGTGGTTTGACGTTTAAAAATACATGTAATTATCTAGGTTGGTGGATCCGTATGTCGGACTCAATCTTATACCGACTAAATACAATCCTCTATCACAGGGCTTCTTAAACTTTTGTTATTTACGACCCCATTTATGATTGCGAGTTTCTTGACAACCCCATGCAAATTGGTAATTGGTTATAATGCTATGTATAAATATTTGACATTAAAATCTTTCGACCCCAGAATTTTGCTACGTGACCCTATTTGGGGTCGCGACCCATAGTTTAAGAAGCTCTGCTCTATCATCATCATGATCATCATCATCATATATACATTTATTATTATATAATAAAGAGTTAGTTCAAGTGTTTATAATTAGTGAAATACAGTCTATAATATAAAGAATGGATTATTCCTTAATAGAAACTTAAATTATGTACTAGGGTTCTATGATTTTTATGTCAAAAGATTTGTCACCGTTGCTTAAGAAACGATTTGAAAGATTTTGAAATGGTAAACACACACATAGGGATATGAGCATTTTATGAAAGCGTATGAGGACTCCCTGGAGGCATGCATGAAGAGGTTTATGACTGTGGACGAGGCGAAAGAGGTACGCAGGGACCGTAGCGTTTGGCGCTCCGTACTCTCTGACTACGCCGCTAGGGATAAGCGTGAAGTTAAGTAAGTAAGTATGAAAGCGCAAAAATATTTGATCATAGTGGGATTCGAACCCGCTTTTCTTGGAAACAGTCCAAGTGCTCTTATCACTAAGCCATACGATGAATATTTGACAAACTATACAGTTCAATTTTTATACGTTTTTTAAATGATTTTTTTATCCTAAATTTTTTCTTATTAAAGAAAAATATTTTTATATATATGTATGTATGTAGGTATATTACTATGTGACGTAGCAACCGATTTTGTTGATTTTTACGTCAATTAATTCGTCTTAACCTTGCGAATGAAAGAAAAACAGGGTACTATACCTCTCTTAGCTTCACGCTGTTTCCCTAGCGGGGGTCAGATAAAACGGAAAGCTACGGTCTCAACATACTTCTTTCGCCTGTAAAATGTGACAGTCAAGCCTCGAACCCGCTTCGTCTGTCATACTATTGACTAATTAATGTATTTCTTGTAATCGCATTACGTTAACACTGACGCGATGTAACTCGCGACCTGACTTGCTATTTTGCAACTGCGTGTAGAGATAGCAAAAAACTTGTTTTTTTTTTGTATTGAAAAAATATTTTTTGTTTGGTGACTTTTGCTTTGGTATTTATTAGAATAATTTAGCTTGGAAATACTTAGCTTTTTCGGCTTTAATACTTTTTTTTTGCTATTTTTTGTAAACTTATATTTTTTTTATTTCAAATAATATATTTACTAACTTGACTTTAAACAAAATATATTAAAAAGTACAAGTATTACGTATAAGTCAAAAGGACTATAAAGGCGCGGAGGCACAAGGTTCAATTCCCACGCCAGGTAATGAAAATATTAAATAATATTTAGTATTTTCATTTCCTCGCTCTGGTAACAAGGCAAAGCGCGGCGTTGAGTTCCGCCACTCACCACGCAATATCTCAATTTAGCGGAAACTGGGAAACGGAATTGTTAATAGAACAGAGTGGCTTAATATTAGGTTCTTAAGTTCCCTCTGTCTACCCTGCTATATGCGGGATACAGCGTGAAAATAAAAAAAAAACACCCATAGATTTCGAATTTAAAGGTATATAAGTAACGCAACTATTTCTTTCGAATTGAATTCAATTCATAGCTTTTTATAATGTTTATTAGACTCCGTTCTCTTTCCGCCAGATGAAGCTTTGTGTGCTGAGTGGAACTCAATGCCGCTACTATATACTATATATGATTTAAAAATTTCCCTATTAGTATTATTATTTTAAAAAACGTATAAAACTTGGTCGGTTTCCAAGAGGCGCGGGTTCGAGTCCCGCTGCGTTCTAATTTTTATACGTTTTCTAAATATGTTTTTCGTTTAATAAGTCTGCGATTAACATTAAAACTTCAAAAATATATATTATTTTATTGTTTCTGCTAACGGTACCTCTTCTAATTGTTGTAACTTTCATTACTTACAAAGACATACTTATGTATAGGGAAGGAGGTCGTCATGTCTGTGTGTGACAGCGTTTGACTGTAAACGCGGTGGTAGTGGGTTCATACACGTGAGAGGGAATTATTATATTTAAATTATTTCCATTCCTCCGCTCTGGTAGTATATAGCTCGGCGTTGACGCAATATCTCGAAAACGCCTGTCGTGGTGCAGAGGCACAAGCGTGCAACTGTAAACGCGATTGTGGGTTCGATTCCCACTCCAGGAAATGGATTTTCTTATTTCCTAGGTTTGGTAACAACGCAAAAGCGCGGCGTTGAGTTCCGTTACTCAGCACGCATTGTCTCAATTCGGCGGAAAGTGGGGAACGGAGTGTCTTAATACTGTGTTCCCCCTTCGTACCCTGCTATATGCGGGATACGGCGTGAAGCTATGTAGCATCTCGATGTTATGAAAGTTAAAGGTCAAAAGTGAAATATGCTATTAAATTTCTGATTGTAATCATTACATAAATCAGAATTCCATCAAAATTGGTCAAGGTATTTCCTAATACTTAAATAAGCTTGAAGAAATAGTATAAGAGCTTCTTCTAGAGAGAAAACCTAGTGTTAAGGCACTCCGTTTTCCATTTTAGATATATTGAATGTTGGATGACGGAACTCAATGCCGCGTTAACTATAAAAGGAGGTACATTTAAATATATATGTCACTTTGTATACACATGTATGTCAAACCAAAGTGGTGTGTGTAACATCTATTTTATTAATAAAATATATATTTTATGCATTATTTTAGAAAGATATTATCATTCAGCACTCCTTCGCTGTATAAACTATAAGTGTGCCAAGTTTCATGCTCTCCGCTCGCGTAACTTTCGTAAAAAGGGGTACAAAGTTTTTGCTTCATGTATTAATATATAGATAAAACGTTTGCGTTACTGAGTGACTGACAGACAACGTACAGACGAAACTACTGGTGATTTCATCTTCTTCTGATTTACATGTCCTAACATTTAGGACTCTTTTGGCGTAACAAAACGTGTTGAAAGTAGGTGTACCACAAAACATATACTGGTATTTGAAATAGGAGTCTCATAATTATGCCAAAAGTGTCAAAAATTTTGGACCATATGTATCAGAAAGGATAGAATATTGATGAATTACCCTTAAATATATTAATTAATATTTACATACATAGCTTTACGCTGTATACCGCATATAGCAGGGTAGGCAGAGGGAACTGACGTGTTAAGACATTACGTTCCCCACTTAAATATAATCGTTATAGTGACTATCCGACTACTCCACGTTGCAGTCATATCGCTGTTGCTATTCAAAAGTACTTCAAACCATAATTACACGTAGAACTAAAAGGAATAATAAAAAGCTATGACTTGAATTCAGCTTAAAAGAAACGTTTGCGTTACTTATTAACCTTAGAATTAGAAATCTACGAGTGTCTTTTTTCCCACACAAAGCAGGGTATGCAGAGGGAACCTGAGAACCTAGTGTTAAGACACTCCGTTCTATTTACATTTCCGTTTTCCACTTTCCGCCGAATTGTGGCATTGCGTGCCATTGTCTCTGATAACCCTGCTATACAGGATAAACCGAGAAACTGATTTTTTTAATAACAGATGATATATGCTGAAATCGTAGCGCGTGACGCGATCTAACGGGCTCATAGTCATTGCCATACAAAAAACTTATCTAGAAAATTTACATATATCGCTGCTTCAATTCAAAAGTACAATAAATAAAAAAAATTCCCTTATATTTTCATATTTTATAAGGCAAAGCGCGGCATTGAATTCCGCCACTCAGCACGGAATGCCTCGATTCGGCGGAAAGCGGGGAACGGAGTGTCTTAACACTAGGTTCCCTCTGCCTACCCTGCTATATGCGGGATACAGCGTGAAGCTATGTATGTATGTGGTAGGTATTACAAATTTCTTTATTTATTTTTTACCCGACTGTCAGAGAAGGATTATGTTTTTCGCGCGTATCATGTATGTTAGTAATATTCTTTATTACCTCATATCTTCCAAACCTCTGGACCAAATTATATAATTGTATATAAGCTAAAAAAAATCAAAGAACGATGTTATATGTAAGCTGTATGTATGTAAGCTTATTAAGGGATGGAGGGAATTTTTTGCAATTACTTCGGAGAAACGCCTGCCGTGGCGCAGAGGCAAAAGCGTGCGACTGTAAACGCCACTGGTTGTGGATTCGATTCCCACTCCAGGAAATGTAAAATGTAGTATTTTAATTTCTTGGGTTTGGTAACAAGGCAAAGCGCGGCGTTGAGTTCCGCCACTCAACACGCAATGCCTCAATTTGGCGGAAAGTGGGGAACGGATTTGTTGAAAGAGAACGGAGTGTCTTAACACTCGGTTCTCAGATTCCCTCTGCCTTCCCTACTATATGCGGGATACAGCGTGAAGTTAAAAAAAAAATATTTACTACAATCACGCTTCACGCTTTATCCCGCAGCAGGGTATTCTAGAGTGAACCTAGTGACAAAACACTCCGTTCACCGCTTTTCATTGTGTATCAAATGGTGAAACTCAATCATTTTAATGTCAATTACTGCTAATTGACCTCTCCGAGTGCAGTTAGCGGTTTACAAATTCTTCAAACGCTTTTGCGTTGCCTCATATCGCCAAAACTAATCTAGTCCTCGATCTGGGCCAAGGATTATTGCAGAATTAAAGATTTCATTCAAGATTTACTAAATCTTACAAATTACTTTGTATTAGCACCCCTTATACTATAAATTGTTTTTTTTTTTAACTTCACGCTGTATCACGCATGTACCAAGGTAGGCAAAGGGAACCTGAGAACCTAGTGTTAAGACACTCCGTTCACCACTTTCCGCAGAATTGAGACATAGCGTGTTGGCGGAACTCAACGTCGCGCTTTGCCTTGTTATTAAATCGAGGAAATGAAAATACTAAACTTATATTTCCTGTAGTGGGTATCGTACCCACAACCTGTCGCGTTTACAGTTGCACGCTTGTGCTCTCCATGACAGGCGTTATAGATTGTTAATTTTTAGTAATGTAGCTTCTTATCTAAGGGTAGTAAGTTCAAATCCTTCGCCACTGTTATCTATATATACCAATTTTCATACTAATCGGTACAGTATTTTTTGAGTTCATTCATGACATACAGACAAACATTCATTTTTATATATATATATATATATATATATATATATATATATATATATATATATATATATATATATATATATATGTATATATACATATATATATGAACCCACTAGTTATCGTATTGTCTGTGTACGTATTAGATACTAATAATCCTCGTACTATTTTAAAAATGACGTTAGCGTGAGAACAACAAGTTCACCTACCTACTTAACTTCACGCTTTGTCCCTAGCGGGGTAGTCAGAGAGAACGAAGCGCCAAACGCTACGGTCCCTGCATACCTCTTTCGCCTCGTCCACAGTCATTAACCTCTTTATGCATGACTTCCGGGGGGTCCTCATGCTTATTACGTGACCTTCCTCCAGTATCATTGATACTATGTTCTCGAAGGTCAATCGAGGTCTCTCGCTACCTCTTTTGCCGCTCACCTTGGCTTCATATATCTTTCTCACCATTCTTTCATCATTCATCCTCTCAACGTGCCTAAACCACCTGGGCACGTTCTTCTTTTTTCTAACTATATCATTCTCGCTTATACCTATCCTTCTAAGTATCTCTTCGTTGCGGATTCGGTCAGCCAAACTGACTCCGCATACTCCGCATATATATTTATGGAGGGCGGAGCTACAAAACAACATGTTCACCTTCACCCAAAATATTTTATTGTATAACCATTTTTGTGTTTAACCAAATATATCAGTTCATGTCTATTGACTAATAGAAGCCTGTCGTGGCGCAGAGGCACAAGCGTGCGACTGTAAACGCGACAGGTTGTGGGGTCGATTGTGGGAATGAAAATATCAGGGAAATGGAAAACCAGGTAATACAAATTAAATATTTATAGAAATTATTATTTAGTAACAACGCTAAGCGCGGCGTTGAGTTCCACCACTCAGCAAGATTGTTATGTAAAGAGAACGGAATGTTAACAGTTTGTCCTTCATATATTAATATGATTTTTTAGATTACAATTGATTTAATCGTCGTCAAAACCTCCTAAAAGTCCTGAAATATGTTACATATTTTTTTTACCCTCACGCTGTATCCCTCAAACAGCAGGATAGCCAGAGAGAACCAGAGAACCTAGTGTTAAGACACTCCGTTCTCTTTTACCATTTCCGTTCGCCACTTTCCCCCAAATCGAGGCACTGCGTGCTCAGTGGCGAATCTCAACGTCGCACCATGCCTTGGAACCAGAACGACGAAATGAAAATACTAAATATTTTTTAATATTTTCATTCTCTGGAGTGGGAATCGAACCCCCGATTGGCATACGTCACAACAGCTGCACTACAGCTGCGCCACAACAGGCTTGAGGCCTGTGGCCTGTAGCTTGCGCATGTTATGCTGAGTGCTCAAGTAGCTTGGGCATGTCGAACGAATGAATGATGAAAGAATGGTAAGAAAGATAGATGGAGCAAAGGTGAGCCGCAAGAGAGTTAGGGGGAGAGCTCGGCTGACCTTCGAAACCACAGTATCAATGATACTGGAGGGAGGTCATGTAAAAAGCATGTGGACCCCCCGGAGGCTATGTATTATGTATTGAAAAATTCCAGAAATAATTACAGATCTGCCACTTCAACAATCTAAAGTTAAGATTAAGTACATATTATTGAAAATAAGTATATTATTCTGTCCAAGAATACTATAATGATATCAATGTGTGGAATCAATGCTGCTGACGCTCTCCCGGGAGGCTCATAGTTGCATTTTTATTTGAAAAGTTGTTCTTTTCAAATAAAAATTTTTTTTGAAAAGAACAACTTTTGAGTTTCTTGCCGGCTCTTCTCAGCAGAACTGCCTTCCGAGCCGGTGGTAGCTTCCGTTAGGACTGACACGTCTGACACCTTTGTAAATTGACGATTCGAAAGTGCTTGTAATAGCCTACTTGAATAAAGAATATTTTGATTTTGATTTTTGATTTTGATTGTAGAGGTTACTGACTGTGGACGAGACGAAAGAAGTATGCAGGGACTGTAGCGTTTAGCTAAGTTAAGTCATTAATATATATTTTTACTTGACAGGAGCTGGTTCTCCGCCCAGGCTCGATGACTTTCGAGTGGTGGGCGCGACCCCCCGTCCGGCCGTTCGTCCGCGTCTACGTCTACAATGTTACCAACGCGGACGAGTTCCTGAATAATGGGTCTAAGCCCATTCTGGACGAGCTCGGGCCTTATGTTTATTCGTAAGTACTTTTTTTAGAAAATAATAAAAAATTGAACGTATCGGGATTCGAACTCGTGTGTACCGTGTCAAGCGCTCTAGACAATTATGTTGTACGTCGGCGTTTTATACTTTTGCCTTTATACGTCTATACATACTAAAGTTGTATTTGACGCGTTAACAACGCGTTGTCTACC
>JAKGSA010000750.1:223939-249497 GCA_033558755.1 Philaethria dido
GCTACAGGCTGTGGGTTCGATTCCCACTCCAGGAAATGTAAAATTTAATATTTTCATTTCTTGGGTTTGGTAACAAGGCAAAGCGCGGCGTTGAGTTCCGCGGCGAATGTCTCAATTCGGCGAAAGTAGGGAACGGAGAGTCTTAACACTAGGTACTCTCAGCCTACCCTGCGGTAATATGCGGGATACAGCGCGATGCTATGTATGTATGCATTTATTTCCTATATAAAGAAGGTTGGTTGGTAAAGAATGCTAGTTAGCGTTAAGCCCGCCTTGTATACATTTTTTTTTATTTTTGTGCAATAAAGAAATTATAAATAAGAAATAAATTAATTAAAAATGTTTATTCCCCCTCACGTGTATGAACCCACGACCCATCACGTTTACAGTCACACGCTGTCACACACACGATGGCATTTCAATATAAAAACACATCCTGTATACAGTAGTCACGGAATATTGCGTGTCTAAAGAATAACAAACATTGTTTAAAAGGACACATAATTTCTATATGTTGACCTTCATTTGTTGAATTATTAAATATGATGTAATTTAATATAATTAGTTCGTTAAAGAAAACATTAGTTTTTGACTTAGGAGACTTCAATGAACATGCATTAAAAAGTACAATTATTACGAGGGCGGTCCGATAAGTACTTAGCCTACCAAAAAAAAACGAAAATTTTTGAAAAGTGGCGATTTATTTCTCGACATAGTCTCCTTTTAACTCGATACACTTCTCCGAGCGATGTATCGTATCGTATGTATAACTCATAAACTACTCGTCAGATATTAAATATTTTTATTATTTTTTTAGCTTCACGCTGTATCCCGCACACAGCAGGGTAGGCAGAGGGAATATAAGAACCTAGTGTTAAGACACTCCGTTCTCTTACAATAATTCCGTTCCCCACTTTACGCCGAATTGAGGCATTGCGCGCTGAGTGGTGAATATAATAATTCCCAATAATTTAAAGATAATAATTAGCAATGCCTCAATTCGCATAATTTTCTGGTTCTGGTGACAAGGCCAAGCGCAGCGTTAAGTTCCGCTACTCCACACGCAATGCCTCAATTCGGCGAAAAGTGGGAAACGAAAATGTTAAAAAGAGAACGGAGTGTCTTAACACTATGGTTCTCAGGTTCCCTCTGCCTACCCTGCTATGTGCGGGATACAGCGTAAAGCTAAAAAAAAAAAATTCCCCCTCAAGTGTATGAATCCACAACCAATATCGCTTACAGTAGAGTTAGATAAAGAAGATTTTGGTTTTGATTAATTCTTTATTTTTCTTTACAGAGAAGAATGGGAGAAAGTGAACATAACAGACAACGAAAACGGCACACTCTCCTTCCACTACAAAAGGACGTACACCTTCGTGCCGGAGCTCAGCGCTGGACCTGATGATGACTCAGTGGTGGTGCCTAATATACCCATGTTGGTAAGTATTCAGTTCGAATTCTAGCAGATTGATGCTTTTCCCTTAAGGTTTACAGAGAGAACGTAGTGTCAAAACACTTTGTTTTTTTTTAATTTTATTTTATTTAGCTTATGGTGAACGGTCATCATATATTAAAATAACTGGAAATCCAAACATGTATATCCTAAAAAAAGGTACCCATTGTATGTGAAAATGTCAATATTTAAGGTTAAATTTGGCATACTAGTGATTTAGCATCTGGTTTTATCCCGCATATAGCAGGGTAGGTAAAGGGAACCTAGTGTTAAGACACTCTGTTCGCCATTTTCCGCCGAATTCAGCATTTCGAGCTGAGTGGCGGAACTCAACGACGTGCGTTGCCTTGTTACCAAACCCAGGAAATGAATATACTAAACTTTACATTTCCTGGAGTGGGAATCGAACCCACAACCTGTCGCGTTTACAGTCGCACAATTGTGCCTCTGCGCCACGACAGGCGTTATTTAGTATTTAATAAAAACCTCGCGATGTTTTTACAATAAATACTTCAATAAAGTCGTTAATTTTATTTTCACATAAGTATGCTAATTTATCTCTATATTTATATACTAGCTGTTACCGTTGTCTTTGCTCGTGATCAATGTCAGTCCATACTACATACTATGAAGTAAACAGATTATCAAATTCTTCTTCTTCTAGCCCTTACCCCATTATTTGTGGTCGGGTCTCCTTACTTTTCTGCGCCAAGACGTGCGATACCGGGTTGTCGGTTCAGGCAATTAAGCTTGACCATCCGCTTCATCATATTCGCATTCGCGTCGCATGAGGGGTACGCCCTAGTATTTTTACCCGGTTTCATAGTATTGTGCTTTCATGTAAAAAGAAAATGTTTTGGCTCTTTATTTTACGGCTGGTTGCCACCTGACACTAATGCAGTAACTCTTTTTAAAGAGGCTGCAGCATTTTCTATGGGAAATAAATTAAGTTTGGATGGATAAGATGACCACTTCTGCAATTTTTTAATGATTCTTTATTATCAATTTTACTATCTAAATCTTGATGTATTTTATTTGTATGGATTTCTTTATCGTTTTCTAAAATTTTGGTTTTGCATTTCACTGAAATTTTAATATTTATTATTATTTATAACAAATTTTTGGTTTGACGTTAAAAATTTTGACATTCCTTGAATTATTCCTAAAATTATTTGACAAACAATCATATTTGCCAAAATATTTTTTTTTAATAAAAAATATCCTATGTCCTTTTTAATACCTCTAAGAATATGTGTACAAAGTTTTATGATAGTTTGTTGAGTAGTTTTGACGTTAAACCGTAACAAACCAACTTACATTCACATTTATAATATTAGTAGGGATTATTATTTTATTTTCACATAATTCTGTTAATTTATCTATTTATTATATATATGTACTTATATATATACATTATTAACGCCTGTTGTGGCGCAGAGGCACAAGCGTGCGACTGTAAACGTTGTGGGTTCGACTCGAGGCAGAGGGAACCTAGTGTTAAGACACTCCGTTCCCCACTTACCGCTGAATTAAGGCATTGCGTACTGAGTGACGGAACTCAACGCCGCGCTTTGCCTCGTTACCAAAACCAGGAAATGAAATATTCCATTTCCTGGAGTGGGAATCGAACCCACAACCTTTCATGTTTACAGTCACATGCTGTATGGTGTGTACCATAAATAAGATAAATATCGAAATTATCTTATATGTATAGGAAATAACATATAATTAAGTTTAGTTTATGTTCTAAAGTTTTTACAATAATTACTATTTACAGCGCTTATAAGTAATTATGTGTATTGTTAACTGATTTCCTTGTAAATACATTGTGCATCTTGTTATATCTAGAAGTCTAGAAGTTTTATACTAATAGTTATAGTAGTTGACGACACGACACGAGAATAACGTCATTTCAGTACATCATACAGTACAGTACAAGCTGTATCCGGCATATAGCAGGGTAGGCAGAGGGAACGTTCCCCGCTTTCCGCCGGATGGAGACATTGCGTGCTGAGTGGCGGAACTCAACGCCGCCCTTCGCCTTGTTACCAAACCCAGGAACTGAAAAATTCCATTTCCTGGTGTGTGAATTGAACCCACATCCTGTCGCGTTTACAGTCGCGCGCTTGTGCCTCTGCGCCACGACAGGCGTCTACAAATTTCGATGATTCTTTTTTTATATGATTGCTAGTGATCCTAATGTGGTCACTTTAGGATTTCATTTTAATGAATACTTGACAAGTGGTTTCTGAGGTTTATGTAATAAGTCACTTTTTAGTCTATTTTATTTGAATATTTGTATGTTATATATATAACTTTTTACTGGATGAACCTATTTTGATGATCCTTTTTTATATGATAGATAGTGTTTCCGATGTGGTTCCATTTGAATTTAGTTAAGATCTGAAGTATTGTATTTGAGTTATTCAATTTTTTGTATTTATTTCTTCAAGAATTCATTCTTTATTTGATTCATATGGTCCAAAATTTTTGACACTTTTGGCAAAATAATATAAATCAGAAAAGGACGAAATCTTGAAGAATTACCCTTTAATATAATGTATCAGTATATGAACCCAGGCCTTTTTATTGCTCCATGATTTCTAAACTATACGTTATTATTGTACCACTAAACCAGTTCAAAAGAGTTAGTAGGTCTCACGTAATAACGCTCAGGGGAACAAGTTCGATTCTCGTGTGAACTGAATATCAAATAATATTAGTAGCACCATTGAAGTGTAAAATATACGTTACCTTAGCAACGTCCATGTCACTTTATACAAAAGAATATGTAAATCATAAGGTAGTGTGTGTAATAGTTTTTTAATTCAATGTATTTTTTTAGCTTCACCTGTATCCCACACACAGAGTAGGCAGAGGGAATCAGATAACCTAGTGTTAAGACACTCCGTTCTCTTTTAACATTTCCGTTCCCGACTGTTCGCTGAACTGAGGCATTACGTGCTGAGTGGCGAAACTCAATACCGCACTTTGCCTTGTTACCAGAGCGAGGGAATGAAAATACTAAATATTTTCATTCCCTCGCTCTGGTAACAATTTTTAAAAAAAAAAATTATTTAAAAAAAATTAACATTCTGCACTCTTTCTCTATATAAACTATAAGTGTGCCAAGTTTCATGCTCCTCCGTCCGCGTAATTTTCGTAAAAAGGGGTACAAAGTTTTTGTTTCACGCATTTATATATAGATTAGTGACAATTTTTTTAATAATTTCACTTTACATTTCAATTCTACTTAAACGTTCTAAAGTTTTTAATATATGGAAAGGTTCAGTACATTTTTTCTTAAATTTTAAGTAAAAACTAGTACGTATGTGTGTCAATAGCTTTCACTACGCCGGCGACACTTTCGTTTTTAAATGTACATACATGAGTATGTCGGTTTAAGATTTACGCGTAAAATCTAGTGTCAATACACGCTGTAAAGCGTAGTGTCTAGTGACTCAATGGATCTTAATGTCATACTCGTCTAGTGACTCTGTGAAACCGAGCCATGTTAAAGATCAATATTAGCAAATATTTTTAATTTGGATACTTTAAAAAAATTGTAAAAATCTCGCAAAAGATATGATAAAAACAAAAATAATGTTGTAATAACGACCTGGTGGTCAGATGGAAAGGGGAGGAAATAACGTAGTGGCCGCGGTAATGCGCCATCGGAATCACCACATTCTGGGGAAAAGATGGGTGGGAATAAGGAAAATTTGACTTATTAGTATGTCCGGAACACATCATTAGTATATCGTCTTTGTCATGATGATAGTGATTGCGAGCCAGTCGGAGGACGAACCTCCTACCACCAAACTACTGCCCCCACATGGGTTATGTGGGAGCAGTAGTTTGGTGAGTTTGGTAGTCCGAGTCCTAACACACATAAAAAATAAAGTCGAATTGATCACCTCCTCAATTTTCAAAGTCAGTTAAATATTTATACAAATTATGACCTTGTTTCTAACTGAATTAGCTAAGCTTATAAGTTCCATATATTGTATAATACAGTTAAGTCGGTCTTCCGTTTCCGTTCCGTTTAAGAGAGCACAGTATTACATTTCTTACTAAACTAGTTTTAACCCTGACTTTGTTCCGTTATAATATTTTTTATTTCTCTTATAAAAAAATAATCATAATTAAGATTAAAAAAAAAGAAAGACCGACCCTAAAGAGGAACATTATTACGAATAACTCATAAACTACTCGTCAGATCTTAGCTAGATTTAATTGGGATCATATCAGAAGCACTAGCTATTATATAAAAAAGAATCATCAATATTGATTCTTCCAGTAAAACGTTATGCGGTAACACATATATGTATAAAAATATACCTATAGTCGAATTGAGAATCTCTTCCTTCTTTTGGCTTCATTCACGCTTTCACGCTATATCCCTAGCGGGGTAGTCAGAGAGAACGGAGCTAAACGCTACGGTCCCTGCATTACCTCTTTCGCCTCATCCACAGTCATTAACCCCTTCATACATCCTTTCCAAGGGGTCCTCATGCTTTACGTGACCTTCCTCCAGTATCATTGATACCATTGTATCATTGGTATATCCCGCACATAGGCAGAGGGAATCAGAGAACCTAGTGTTAAGACACTCCGTTCTCTTTTAATATTTCCGTTTCCTAATTTCCGCCGAATCGAGACATTATGTGCTGAGTGGTCAAACTCAACACCACGCTTTACCTTGTTACTAGAGCGAGGAAATGAAAATATTAAATTATTCAATATTTTTCACTTCCTGGAGTGGGAATCGAACCCACAACATGTCGCGTTTACCGTCGCACGCTTGTTCCTCAAGACACGACAGACCCTCTTTTTTGATATCGGTTAAAATAGACTATAGTGAAGTCTAACTATCTCAGTTAAAACTGAGTTTAGCTCGCTTGAAGTTCTCTAATATAGAAAACACACGTACGCGATTGTAATTCAAGCGTGCTATGACTAGTGGCTGTATGAGTTTTAATATTTGCGGATATTTAAAAAAAAAACATTTATTTTTTTAATATGTTTAGTTTTTGATGTCATTGTGATATATGTAGGTAGGCTAGGAGGGTTGTTAGTTCGATTCCTGGTTAAAGAAATTGTTGTATTCAAATTATTTTTATCTTCTTTGTCAAATTTTTCATGGCAAATTGCGATGTTGATATCCTCCTCTCAAAACACGCTGTCTTGATCAAGCAGTGGAGAACGGAGTGTCTGGACATTACTATTATGTGTTATTTAAACACAATATTTAAAGTATATTCATTTATTGAACTTGGTAGCAATCACAAAGTAACAAACTGGCTTTTATTATTCAATTACCCACTTGATTTAACTTTTTACATAAAAAGGTAAATGATGAAACCATATATATAAAGTGGGGAACGGAGTGCCTGAACACTTGGTTCTCAATTTTCTTCTGCCTACCCTGCTATATGCGGGATACAGCGTGAAGCGAAGAAGAAAAAAATGAAATCATGTATATAACAAATAAATTCTCTCTGACTCGGCTTCCATGAAGGAAAAATAAGTCAAAGTGACGCTGAACAAAAATAAATAAAGTGAACGTTAGATTTCTCTGTGTAAAACGGAATATCTCAAGAAAAGCCGTATTTGAAGGTTCTTATAGCCGAAATTGGCCATAACAATGTATCTACACTGACATGACTGCTAAAACCCAATTACAAGAGAGCCTTTAAAAGTTCCTAAGATTATAATTTAGAATAGAATAGAATAGACTTTATTGCGCACAAAAAAAACAAAAAGAAGGAGGAAATAACAATATGAAATGCCTGTATGCAAAGGCGGCCTTATTGCTTCAAGCAATTCATTTCAATCATTCAAATTTAGTTATTATTTTAAGTAAACAAATTATAATCTTAGGAATTAATTCTTTAAACGCCTGTCGTGGTGCAAAGGCACAAGTGCGTGACTGTAAGCGCGACAGATTGTGGGTTCGATTCCCACTCCAGAAAATGTAAAGCTTAGTATTTTCATTCCCTAGGTTTGGATTTTTATTTATATTAAATGTTTAATATTTACTTTATCTATCTTCTTATACTTTACGGTACATATGAAAAACACGTAAACAATACGTAACGTGATAAGATACTTAGTTCTCCACCTACCGCTTACAGTAGCGAAAGCAGCGAAATTCGACGCCATGAAATCAAATAAATGAAAACCTCTCCCGAAAATTGGCTGTTTGCCGGAGATTGATCCCAAAACCATCGCGTCAATCAGACACCTCTCTACTGAGTCACAATGACGTACATTTTAAATTATTTTAATAAAGCAAAGCACGGCTTTGTGTTACGCCATTCAGCAGGCAATGCCTCAATTCGGCGGAAAGTGGGAAATGGAAGGTTCCCTCTGCTTACCTTGCTATATGAGGGATACAGCGTGAAGCTACGTATGTATATATTTTAATATAAATCCATATGGACTCTATCCAAGCACGGCTCTTGCTGTTTGTGCGTGAGCTAACTGTATAAATTAGTAATGATTCGCGAGAAGGTTAGAATGTGACCGTCGTGCTATGCCTGTTTTAGCACTGGAAGTAGTAACTACCTTTTATGTTATCTATATATTAATACTTGAAGCAAAAACTTTGTACCCCTTTTAACGAAAATTACACGAGTGGAGGAGCATGAAACTTGGCACACTTATAGTTTATATTGCGAAGGAGTGCAGAATGGTAATATGCTTTTAAAATAATCAGTAAAAAAATCATTAAATTAATAAGATACATGTTACTCACACTAAAATGGTTCATTTTTATATGAAGTCTAATATACGTTGCTAGGCAACGCGTTGTTAACACGTCAACGAGGACACTAGTCTATTATATAAAAATTGGTAATATTAATGCCCCATTTTCTTGGTTAAAGAGGGAATGTCTTACTATCTTATACGGAATATATTTGTTCTAAGCGTGAATAAGTGGATCAGTAAAAAATATTTTTTAAGGATAGAAATTTATTTTTTAAGCTTAAGTTTTATCTGTAAAAGTGTTAATTAAATACTTTTTGCAGCTCGCATTTTCACGTAATTAGAGAGGCCTTAGAATTAAAACACTCCGTAATTTACTTTCCGCTTTGTCTTAATATATATGAGAATTGAAAATAATTCATTATTAACGCCTGTGGTGGCGCAGAGGCACAAGCGAGCCACTGTAAACGCGACAGGTTGTGGGTTCGATTCCCACTCCAGGAAATGTAAATTTAGTATTTTCATTTCTTGGGTTTGGTAACAAGGCAAAGCGCGGCGTTGAGTTCCGCCACACAAAACGCAATGCCTCAATTCCGCGGAAAGAGGGGAACGGAATTGTTGAAAGAAAATGGAGTGTCTTAACACTAGGTTCTCTAGTTAGTTAAAAAAAAATAAAATTAATCATATTTTTTTCTTATCTTATTAATATATTATTCGCACTTAGGAATTTATTTTGTTTTAACTAAGCATGATGTATCTGCCTAGAAGTGTTTGTTACACCTAGATTAAGTCCTGTGTACTGAATATGTTACTTGTATGTAAATAAATAAATAAATAAATAAATTTAATTACTGCGTTACGATGGTTTCAGTAAAATCGTTTGTATCTAAACATGTCTGATTTTCTCTATTTCTTTAACTTCACGCTGTATCCCGCATATAGCAGTTTAGGCAGGAAACCTGAGAACCGACGTATTAAGACACTTCGTTTTATTAAAATTTCCGTTCCTTACTTTCCGCCGGATTAAGAGATTTTCTAATTTTTTTTTTAACTTCACGCTGTATCCCGCATATAGCAGGGTAGGCAGACGGAACCTGAGAACCTAGCGTTAAGACACTCCGTTCTCTTACAACAATTCCGTTACCCACTTTCGCTGAATTGAGTGAATTGAGAATTGAGAATTGAGTGGCGGAACTCAACGCCGTGCTTTGCCTTGTTACCAAACCCATGAAATGAAAATACTAACATTTCCTGGAGTGGGAATCGAACTCACAACCTGTCGCGGTTACAGTCGCACGCTTGTGCCTCTGCGCCACGACAGGTGTTTCTCTTTTTTTATTTTCTAATTTATTTCTTTTATAGTTGAAACAAACCTAATACCTATTAATATTTTAAAAATTGTGTTTAAGTCGACTCTATTAGCACTTGGTACGTATCTTCACTAAGTGATAATATCATATACAAATATTTAGATTTTATGTTCCTTGCGCGTATTGAGTAGGTACTTCAAGATGCCATCTTGGCTTAAGCTTCAATGTATAATGTAGATATACGATGATTAAAAATTGAATTCTTATTTGGGAGGGTATCTATATATAAATACGTGAAGAAAAAACTTTGTACTCCTTTTTACGAAAATTATGCGGACGAAAGGGCATGAAACTTGGCACACTTACAGTTTATATAACGAAGGAGTGACGAATGATAACGTTTTTAAAATAATACATAAAAAATATATTAAATTAATAAAATAAATGTTACACACATTACCATGGTTTGACAGCCATGTTTATATAAAGTGACATACGAGTATACATACGTTGCTAGGACGCGTTATTAACGCGTCAACGGGGACACTAGCAATTTTAAATATCCCATCAAAACGATTGTCACTCTACAAGATTTCTTTACTCATACGTGATGGACCTACTTGCTAGTGCATTGAACTTAACACCCACATGAAAATATCATTCTTATCACTGAGCCATAGGGTCTAAATTTCTATGAAGATGTAGTTTAAATACTAAACTTATATGCTAATACACTATTATGTATCTTATGGTGATAATTGTAAAGTATAATTTTGCTATTTTGGTTTTATGCCATTGGTTTATATGATTTTGAAAAACATTTTTTTTTAACGCCTGTCGTGGCGCAGAGGCACAAGCGTGCGACTGTAAACGCGACATATTAAGGGTTCGATTCCCACTCCAGGAAATGGATCATTACATTTCCTGGGTTTGGTAACAAGGCAAAGCGCGGTGTTGAGTCACTCAGCAAGTAATGCGTAAAGTGGGGAACGGTGTGTCTTAACACTAGGTTCCTGCCTACCCTGCTATATGCGGGATACAGCGTGAAACTATGTATGTATGTTTTTTTCGAATAGCAGTAGGTAGGAGAGTGACAAAACACTCCGTTCTGCGGTTTTAACGTTGTTATGAATATCTTTATAAATATTACTATGTGAAGAAACACTTTGGAACCTTGAGTATGAAAATTGGCATACATATAGTGTACTCGTACATGGAGAAGGATATTTGTTACTCTTTTACGCAAAAAATACTGAACATATCTAGATGAAACTTTACAGTGATATAGTTTATTCATCAGAACAACACATAGGATACTTTTTATAAAGATTTTGTGTAATGTAGTGATAAGTATCGAATTTAAAATAATTCGTGTCCCCGTTGACGTGTTAACAACGCGTTGCCTAGCAACGTATATGTCACTTTATATAAACATGTATGTCAAGCCATGGTAGTGTGTGTATTATTTTAAAAAGATATTATCATTGTGCACTACTTCGCTATATAAACTATAAGTGTGCCAAGTTTCATACTCCTTCGTCCGCGTAATTTTTGTAAAAAGAGGTTTTTGCTTCATGGATTAATATATAAATTTAAATTATTAACTGATAGTATGTAAAGTAGCTATTTTCATATATCAAGGCTGTCTCGGGTCGTATTAAAATATTTTTCTCAAAAAAAAAAGCTATAACCAGTCTTCGAACGATATTTTGTTATTTTAAGAAAAAACTAGAATATATGTATTATGTATGTTAACTCCTGTCGTGGCGCAGAGGCACAAGCGTGCGACTGTAAACGCGACAGGTTGTAGGTTCGATTCACACTTCAGGAAATTTACAAGTTTTGTATTTTCATTTTCTGGGTTTGGTAAGAAGGCAAAGCGCGGCGTTGAGTTCCGCCACTCAGTAGATAATGCCTCAATTCGGCGGAAAATGGGGAACAAAGTGTCTTACCACTATGGTTCTCAGGTTCCGTCTGCCTACTCTGGTATGTGCCGGATACAGCGTGAAGCTAAAAAAACTTATTTTATAACTGAACAATCAACATTTTTTGAGTCATAATGTCAGTAAGTCAGTGTCAGTGAGGCATTGCATGCTGAGTGGCAGAACTCAATGCCGCGCTTTGTCTAGTAACTAAACCCAGGAAATGAAAAATTCCATTTCCTGGAGTGGGAATCGAACCCACAACCTGTCGCGTTTACAGTCGCACGGTTGTGCCTCTGCGTCACTCTTTTATATTACTAATAAAATTTTTAAACTTGTTCATTTTATTCAACTTCCGTTTTCGTAACACTTTGTGGGTTAATTAAGTGCTAACGTTATTTTTAAGCAATACTTTAAACGCGGTCTTATATATATTAATTTTTTTTTATGACGAAAACTTATTTCATAAAGGTCTAATAATTAAGATTTTAGAGTCCTGTCGCGGCGCACAGGCACAAAACTGTAAACGTGACCGGTTGTGGGGTCGATTCCCACTCCAGGAAATGAAAATATTAAATAATATTTAATATTTTCTTTTCCTCGCTCTGGTACAACAAGGCAAAACGTGGCGTTAAGTTCCATCACTCAGCAGTCAGCACACAAACCTTACATTCGGCGGAAAGTGGGGAACGGAAATCTAGATAGAACGGAGTGTCTTAACACTATGTTTTCAGGTTCCCTCTACTAGGCTATGTGCGGGATACAGCGTGAAACTAAACAAAAGCAAAACGTGCCTAACAATATTATATTTACTTGCAGAGTGCAACTTCTCAATCCAAACACGCCGCACGCTTCCTCCGTCTCGCGATGGCATCAATCATGGACATTCTGAAGATAAAGCCGTTCGTGGAAGTATCCGTGGGTCAACTCCTGTGGGGTTACGAGGATCCTCTCCTGAAACTGGCTAAGGATGTGGTGCCCAAGGAACAGAAATTACCGTACGAGGAGTTTGGACTGTTTTATGGTGTAAGCATATGGTGGAATTATCTTAATTAATATTTTGAAATTTCGATTGGAATTTTTGAGATAGGAAAATGTTACAGTCATTCGATTCGAAGTTCTGACTCCAAATAAGATTTTAGAGGACTACCTTTCTTGTATGTTTTTTTACATAAGCAGAAAGGTCTTGAAATCCAAGACTGGCGAAAATCCTTTATGATGAATATTTATCAAATCAAATGTTCTTTCCAAATTCTTATACTTCACATTTCTACTACAAAATTAAGTTCAAATACTGTTTTTTTACTAATAACATTTGCTAACTAGCTTTTTGTCTTGACTCTAGAACATTGGACAGGATTCCTGAAGTCAGGTCAAATTCTTTCACAAATTCCAATATTCTTAAGTACTTTTCTTATCTTTATATAACGTCTCTATTTCTGCTTGAAATATTGCACGCATTCCTGATTTCGGGTTTGTAGGAACCTAAGGTTCTTACCAAGGTTCTTACCAATTAACTAGAAAATAATTTCAAATGTGTTTTTGTCTTTATAAACTAATATGTTTTTAATAATTTGAAATTCACCAAAAAAATTCTGAAAACCTAACCTAATTATGTATGTCAGAGAAGACCTCGTATCAACACACCATAGGGAGAATAATCTCCAGTTCCATATCCAAAATCTAGACACTGTGTTCAATATTGCGGAACTTAACGCTGTATATAAAATTTGCAGAAAAACGGCACATCACCAGACGTAGTCACAATGTTTAGTGGGGCTTCAGACATCACTAAATATGGTATATTTGACCGATACAACCACAGAGAGAGGCTTCCCCACTGGACCACGGATGAGTGTAACAGCATTTCAGGATCTGATGGGTCCATCTTCCCGCCTCACATCACCAGGAATGATACCATACGGGTTTATGATAAGGACCTGTGTAGATTGTTGCCTCTGAGGTAAGTTTTTGGGCTTATGGATGATTTAGATATAATTGAAGTTAGTAATTGTCCACTCCAGGAAATGGTATTTTTCATTTCCTGGGTTTGGTAACAAGGCATAAGCATGGCGTTGAGTTCCGCCACTCAGTACGCAATGCCTCAATTCGGCGGAAAGTAGGGAACGGTGTGGCTTAACACGTCGGTTCTCAGGTTCCCTCTGCCTACCCTGTTATGTGCGGGATACAGCGTGAAGATAAAAAAAAAAAACAAAAAATATTGCAAATAACAAGCTACTTATAACAAAGATTGTCTCATCTTACATTATATTACATATAATATTATAATGTAACATAAAACTAGTTGTAGCTAATAACGCGGAACTGCGCGACCTGTTTTGTATGTCGTCTGTTTTGAATAACCTGCTAAATACATGTTAAATGGATTATTATGAAACGCAAAAAATATTTCTTAAATAAACACCAATTTATTATTCGAGAAGGCTTTTAGATGTATTAAATTCGGGAAGAGGAGAACAAAGTGTCTTAACACTAGGTTGTTAGGCATATAGCAGGGTAGGCAGAGGGAACCTGAGAACCTAGTGTTAAGACACTCCGTTCTATCAACATTTCTATTACCGACTCTTCGTCGAATTGAGGTATTACGAGCTGATTGGCGGAACTCAATGCCACGCTTAGCCTTATTGGTAATAAGGCAAAGCAAGGAAAAGAAAAAAATACATAACCTATATATTAACACGTGATGAAAAAACTTTGTACCCCTTTTTACGTACGAGTAAATTACGCGGACGGAGGAGCATGCAACTTGGCACACTTATAGTTTATATAGAGAAGGTATCATTGTGTACTACAATGATAATATATTTTTAAAAAGATGCATAAGCAATATTTTAAATTAATAAAATAAATGGTTTGATATCCATTTTCATATAAAGTTACATATACGTTGCTAAGCAACGCGTTGTGAACGCGTCAATTCGGCGGAAAGTGGGGAACGGAAATGTTAAAAGAGAGCGGAGTGTCTTAACACTAGGTTCTCAGATTCCCTCTGTCTACCCTGCTATACGCAGAATACAGCGTGAAGCTAAAAAAAAAAAGTAATATCATTCCCTGTAGTGGGAAAGGAACCCACAACCTGTTGCGTTTACAGTCGCACGCTTGTGCCTCTACGCCACGACTGTCTTATACATTTTTCACCATTTTCCAGATATTTGCAAGATGTCGAATCAGCTGGGGTGCAAGGCTTCAGATTCACACCACCAGAAGATGTGTTCGCGAATGACGAGCACAACAAGTGTTTCTGCCCCGCGGGACCGCCGTGTGCGCCTAACGGACTGTTCAATGTATCTCTTTGTCAGTACGGTAAGTTTAAATTTAAATGAGAAAAAGTTTGTTTTTGGTCCTTCGAGCCGGATTCTTTTTGATAAGCATGTTACTGTAAACGTGACAGATTATGGGTTCGATTCCCACGCCAGGAAATGAAAATATTAAATAATATTTAGTATTATCAGTTCTGGTAACAAGACCAAGCGCGACGTTGAGTTCCGCCACTCAGCACATTATACCTCGATTCGGCGGAAAATGGGGAACGGAAATGTTTCAAGAGTACGTAGTGTCTTAACATTATGTTCTCTGGTTCCCTATGCCTACTCTGTTATATGCGGGATATAGCTTGAGCTATAAAAAAAAAATCTCAATACGCAACTTTGTTATAATAAAATGACTAAAAACTATGTTATTTGGTTTACAGATTCACCTATAATGCTGTCGTTCCCTCACTTCTACTTGGCCGATGAGAAGCTGAGGGCGGCTGTGGAGGGTGTCTCTCCTCCCGACCCTGAAGCTCACAGGCTGTTCATCGACGTGCAACCTGTGAGTATTGTTACTTTATAGGTTAGCTGTTGGGAGGATAGCGGGTTCGAATCCTGAATAAAAGAAAAATGTGGTTATAACAATAATTTTGTTTTTCTTAATATTGTTTTAATCATCAATAAGCATCAGTGACGTCATTAGTGTTTGTACTTGTCGATCGGTCTAAAGAATGCCTGTTTTTACGCGTTTATGTCATCTGTCACTCTGAAATTGCGGTTTTTTTTATAGTAAAGAGTATTTCTTCAAGATTTAATTCTTCACCTGATTCATATGGCTTAAAACTTTTGACACTTAGCATAATAAAACGTGTTCCTATGAAAGAAGGTGAGATAGAGATCTCTAATATATGTGTTGTGGTACATCTACTTTCATAGCAACACGTTTTATTATGCCAAAAATGTCAAATTTTGGGCCATATGAATCAGAAAATGACGAAATCTTGAAGAATTACCCTAAAATATTGTATTTTATTTTTTTTATATGTCATCTTCCGTATTATGTTATTTAAAAGTTATTAAGTTAACTTGCCTAAATAAAATATTAGAAAATAATTTAAGACAGAGGCTCAAGAGTGCGACTGCGCCACGACAGGCCTTTCTATCTAGCTATTAGCACGCAATGTTTCTATTTGGCGGAAAGTGTTGAACGGAAATTCTTAACACGTTGTCTTAACACGTTTGTCCTAAGGTTCTCTCGGATGGCCCTGCTATGTGCGGGATACAGCGTGAAGCTAATGGAAAAAGAAAAGTTTTCAAAAATATATACATACAGACATAGTTGCACGCTGTATCCCGCTTATAGCAGGGTAGGCAGAGGGAACCTAGTGTTAAGACACTCCGTCCCCCACTTTCCGCCGAATTCAAAAATATATATATTTACTAATAAATAAAATATTATTTCAGGAAATGGGTACAGCGATAAGGGCTCGTGCAAGGATACAGATCAACTTAGCGGTGTCTCAAGTGGTCGATATAAAGCAAGTCGCGAACTTCCCAGATATCGTCTTCCCTATTTTATGGTTTGAGGAGGTAAGGGGTTCTTATCGTTACTTTCCAGATCCATGACTTTTTACTCTATAGTAAATATATATGGCATTACCACTACGGTAATGCGTCCACATAACACGATTCCCATCGGATTACCTTTTGTATATTACAAATAAATTAGTGGCGGATTTATCAGTAGGCTGAGTAGGTTATTTAAAATAAACAAGGGTGGCAAAACATTTATACGTAGATTTTTTTATGTTTTTTAAAGTGTTTAAATTACATTTTTGATGTATTTTTATTATGAAAATAATTATATATTTCCAGGGTATCGATCAGTTGCCGGAGTCCATATCTTCAATGTTGCGTCTCGCTACAAAAGTGCCGCCGATAGCGCGCGCGTCTCTCGGATGGGGGCTGTCCGCTTTGGGGATACTGCTTATCCTGTTAGCTGTTACTTGTCTTATAAGGTTAGTTTTTTTAGCTTCACGCTGTATCCCGCATATAGCAGGATAGGCAGAAAGAACCTAGTGTTAAGACACTCCGTTCCCCTCTTTCCGCCGAATTGAGGCATTGCGTGCTGAGTTGCGGAATACAACGCCGCGCTTTGCCTTGTTACCAAACCCAGGAAATGAAAAAATCCATTTCCTGGAGTGGGAATCGAACCCACAACCTGTCGCTTTGACAGTCGTACGCTTGTGCCTCTGCGCCACGACAGGTGTCCTATATATTATTATTTTAAAATTTGATTACATGTTTAATTTTATCTTACCTTATTTCAGATCTTCACACCGCCAGAGTACACTCAGGCTAGAAGGCCACGCAGTCGCAAAACCTCCACCGACCAAAACACCGAGCAAAGAGAACGGATACGAACTAAACAATAGGAGATAACGTGTAAATTAAAAAAAAACAATTAAAATACTATATACTTAATTTGTAACCGTTTTGAGACAATACAAAAAAAATCTACTAAATTCTACCATTTTCTACCAAAAGCTACTATAGTGACTGTTGAGTTTTTTTTATCTGTGTTTTAAATGACAGTTTTGAGCATTATTTTTTGTCTGTATCGTTTTGTCGAAAAATGGTTGCAAATATATTATTATTAATTAGTTCTTAAAGGATTT
This sequence comes from Philaethria dido, assembly GCA_033558755.1. Taxonomy (NCBI): domain Eukaryota; kingdom Metazoa; phylum Arthropoda; class Insecta; order Lepidoptera; family Nymphalidae; genus Philaethria; species Philaethria dido. The sequence continues at coordinate 241,286 of JAKGSA010000750.1, forward strand.
ATATGAAATTATACGTTTTTATTATAAGTTGTGACTTGAAACATGACTTGTTATTGACATTAATTTTGGCGGGAAAAATGACATTGACGTTAGATTTTTAGCATTTTTACTCGTTTAGAAACCACCTTTACAGATAATGTACTGTTTTGTATTTTGTTGGGACGATAATATTTATTTAAATAATAATAAACAATTATTATTAAATTTAAATAGGGAATTAAAGAAAAAATATGATTTTAGTTATCAATTTTTATGTGCAAACGGTTATAACCGCTAAAACATTTATAATTTTTTTTTAAAGTACTCTGCGTGTTACGTCAACATCAAAATTAATAAACCATGTTGAGACTAATGACATTAGAAGAAGTTTTTATTGTTAATAAAAAATTATACTTTTCTTAGTATATGTGAATTTTTATTTAATTTTTTTTTTATTTAATAAACAAATTTGAAGTAAAAGTTTTTTAAATACATGTTATCGTCTAACAAAATATAAAAAGTACGATAGTATACAATATAATTAGTTCATTTTTTTATATTAAGATATTTTTTTTTCGACGAATGTGATAATTCAAATTTAAGATCCGAATAAATTTTTTAGTTTTTAAAATTAACATTTGGAAATTTATATTTTTTTTTTTAAATCTGTAAATATTTTTTATCTTCAATCGGGCTTCGGGTTGCCATTATGAAAAATTTCGGTTTTAAGGCAAATTTTTAAATATCATTGAAATGGGGACTACGTTAATTAAAAAAATATATGACAACAGGTTATGAAGAATTATTTTTCATCTGTCACAAATTATGACACTGACATTAAAGCGTGACCCATTTTGATGTGATTTGTGTAATATTTTAAAAATATTTACCGATAGACTAGTCTGTATCCGTCCTTAGGTTTAGGTGTACTTAACTTTTTTTTTTACCATCACTTTTTTTTAAGTTTAAAATGCATGGAGGTATGGTTTTTAGCTTAGTTAGTCATATTTAATGTTTATTTTTTTCTAATTACTCGATACTTTCTTGTTATATATTTACATCACATAATTTTTTTTTTTTTATATGTTTTTATATATATTCTGATAATTCATATTTTTGACATTTTTTAAATGAAAAAAGTAATTATTATGGGACTGTGTTTTTTCAAACATTTATTATTTGACTATGATTTTATGAGATTATGCCTAAAAAGACAATTATAATTGAAATTCTTAATAATTATTTTTAATTCAAAAAGCATACTCTTTTACTGTTTTTATGACTTTATTATTAAACTCACTTTATAATATAAATTGATAGATCGATTTAATTATTAAACTTTGGGTGCTTTTGAGTTAAATAAGAGAATTGGTTAATTTGACATTTTTTTTATTTATTATGGCAGCACTATGTACACAAATATTTTTTCTTATCTATAATTTTATTTGAATTCAGCCATCACCTACAATTTGCTCAAAATCGTTATAGCTATTTAAAAGCATGTTCTTGTGGATTTTATGAGAAATGTAAATAAATGAATAAAGGTGTAAGTTATATTAAACAAATTAGTTTTATTAACCGACTTGTATTGGAGGAGGTTCTTAATTCAACTGTTTTTTTTTAAATTCACTCTGTATCCCGCATATAGCATGGTAGGCAGAGGGAACCTAGTGTTAAGACACTCCCTTCCCCACTTTCTGTCCAATTGAGACATTGCGTATTGAGTGATAGAACTCAATGCCGCGCTTTGCCTTGTTACCAAACCCAGGAAATAAAAATACTAACGTTCCCTGGAGTTGGAATCGAACCCACAACCTGTCGCGTTTACAGTCGCACGCTTGTGCCTCTGCGCCACGAGTGGTGTTTTTTGTATGTGTTACCATATTATTATAAATAGCTAGTGGTGAGAGGTGAAAATTTTAATTAGGCAAACCGGTAAATTTAGAGAATATATTTAGGGAAGTCGGTACATATATTTATCGAAGCTGGTATACGATGTAAAGATATTTATTAATTTCACTATTGAATTTTGGTGAGCTTTTTTTTAGGTTTTACATGTCAGAACTTGATTTTACAATTTTCAATCCTATATTTTTCTGACGACCTTTTGTTTTTTGAAAACTCAATTACCATTTACGTTCCACATTTTCCTTGCAATTTTTTTTTTAGATCTCATACTTACATTTTAAAATTAAATTAAGCCGGTGGGAACCGTGTTATATGGACACCTCGCCACAGATAACTAGTTAGATCCTAAATAAGTATAATTAATATCTGACGTGCACTTTTTGACCTATATACATACATATATACTGTTTATATTGTATGTTTTCTTTTTTTTATTAAAATATTTTAATACAAATAAAGTCAAGATGCAGCGGTGAAACATATTAAATATGGCATACTATAAATCCGAGCCAAGCGTGAATATTTTTTTTAACTTCACGCTGTATCCCGCATATAGCAGGGTAGGTAGAGGGAACCTGAGAACCAAGTATTAAGACACTCCGTTCTCTTTCAATAATTCCGTTCCCCACTTTCCACCGGATTGTGGCATTGCGTGCTGAGTGGTGGAACTCAACGCCGCGCTTTGCCTTTCTTGATAAATTAAAAATGCGCACTTTTGGACAGGCATTGCATATTTTAAACTTTATATGTTAATTCTATTTTGTGCAGTGGGACAGCGTCTAACCATAAGCAGGGTGGTCATGGGTTTGATTCGAATTAGAATGATTATATACTTGCGGAAAAAATTAAAGGATTACAAAAAAAATATATATTTTGAGATTTTTCAAGTGACTGTAAATGTGCCTCAAAAACTTTCGTAATGGAATTTAAATTTTCTAGTTATGGGATCTTAAGATGAAATTTATTTATAAGCAACGTGTTCCGCACAATCCCAATGAATACTGTTTTAATAATTTTTTTTAGATTATTTTAATTTCTCCCGCTCTGGTAAAATAAAAGGCGGCGATGAGTACCGCTATTTAACACGCAATGTTCGATATATAAGGAACGTTGAATGAGGAGTATCGTATCACTAGATTCTCTCTGACTACACCGTTATACGTAAAAGAGGAAAGCCTGTGGTGGCGTAGAGGCACAAGCGTGTTACTCTGAACGCGACAGATTGTGGGTTCGATTCCCACTCCAGGAAATGAAAATATTAAAATATTTAGTATCTTTATTTCCCGGGTTTGGTAAAAAGGCAAAGCGCGGCGTTGAGTTCCGCTACTCAACACGCAATCCGGCGGCGGAAAGTGGGGAACGGAATTGTTGTAAGAGAACGGAGTGTCTTAACACTAGTTTCTCAGGTTCCCTCTGCCTACCCTGCTATATGCGGGATACAGCGTAAAGCTAAAAAAAAGGAAAGCTTTTTTATTTATATACTTTAAAAATAGTCAAACAAAGGTTAGGTTATATTAAAACACATATATAAACAGTATTCAAATTTCTTTATTAATCCTAAACATGGAAATAAAGTAACCTAAAAATAACAATTTATTCAGATCGAAAGCTTTATTAATTTAATTAAAAAAATCATACACATACAAAATAATTCTATAAAAAGACATTTTCTTAAAAGATATTTTGACAATTTTGAAAATAGTATTTTTTTACAAAAAAATCATATATGTAAAAAATTAAACCTTTAAGTTAAAACTTAATACTTTTTAAATATTACATATAAAATATTATTTTATTTATAGTAAATATATTTATTATATTAAATAATTTAGCCAGATTAATCGCGTATATTTTAGTATTCGGAAATGAATTTTAGAAAACCTGAACCTGAACCTGAACCAAACACCCATACGTTGCAGAGAGGAGTTTGAAGGGCCCTACATCTTACGACCCAAGTGTAGATTTAAGGGGCCCTTTTAAAATGCGCATTAACGTTCACAAACACCGTCCGCACACCTCTCTCTACCTAACCAAATTTGAAAAGATCTTCTAATGCCGCCTTTGAAATACGTGCGAGAAATGAACTGATAATAGTTCTAGACAGGCCGAGATGTTTTAGTAGATTATAGAGAGATTTCACTGTTATACCTCTCTACTACCTCTACCGCGTACAAATTAACTCTAAACCTATTCCTGTTCGGTATGTTGGTAAGTTAAATACAAAAATTTTCGAAAGTTATTTTAAAACTTCAAATCAAATCCAATCAAAATATTCTTTATTCAAATAGGCTATTACAAGCACTTTTAAATCGTCAATTTACATAAAGATGTCATTATTGTCAGTCCTAACGGAAACTACCACCGGCTCGAAAGTCAGTTCTGCTGAAAAGATCCGGCAAGAAACCCAACAGTTGCTCTTTTTAAATAAAAATGAACATTACTTTTACAACAACGATAAGCCTCCTGAGCGAGCATCAAAAGCATTTATTTCCACACATTACATCAGTGTAGTATTCTTGGACAGAATAATATACTTTTCTTAATAATATCTTTTTGACCTCAACTTTGAATTTTTAAAATTCTTTCTTCAAAAAACATATATACTAAACTACAAGCGATTAGTCTGGTTTAATATAATTTAATATGTGTAACATCACAATAACCATATATATTTCCTTTTTTTATTTTATTAATTGAAACTAAATAAAACATACATAATTTAGTACAACCTCTAACTAGCATTCATATCTGTAAACGCAGAGCTTCCGCATTGATTTTGACATCCGCATATGTGCAGAACAAAGATATATAGCAACGCATGTAGGGTTGGTGATTCTTATATGGTTTTTTATACATAGAGAATTGGGTTGAATTCTACCAAAAAACGTTTTAAGATACGAAAGTAATTTCACACCTTTAGAATTATAGGGATTTAATAAAAAAAAATCATGATTTTGATATTTGCCACGAAACGAAATTGAGCGTACGAACGAACGTTCTTTAACAAATCTGATTAAAACAAGAATATAAATTAAAAGTATAATTAAAAAATCATTTCTTTTTAAAAAACTTAATTGTTAAATCTATATTGACCTACCTACATAACTTCACGCTTTATGCCTAGCGGGGTAGTCAGAGTTCCGGAGCGCCAAACGCTACGGTCCCTGTATACCTCTTTCGCCTCGTCCACAGTTATTAACCTCTTCACACATTAACCTCTTTATGCATTAACCTCTTCATGCATTCTATATTGACGATTCCTAAAAATTTTCAAATAGGCCACTATAATTCTAAGGGTGCGATTTGTACGAAATGTATAAAAATTTAAACACAGTAAGGCCCGAACCAGCACACTCGAAAGTTTTTATACGTTATCTAAAAACTTTTTTTTATTCTACAACGACTGTAGGTTTTGTCTCCCTCCTTTCCTTATAAAAAATATTTTCAATTTTTTTGCTAATATAATTAAGAATCATATCCGCGAATGAGTTGACGTTCGCTTCCGTTACCATATGTCAAAATATCGATATCAGCAACATCCCTTAAAACTTAACGTATATTTCTCAAATAAGGGCAGTGTTAGATCATTATTAAAAAATAGTAGTATATTTAACATGAAATCCGTTAATATATGAACCATTGATTTTGAAAGTGAGACAACTCAATTTTATGTTATGGCCTTTTTTTTGATTAAAGACATAAAATTACGTCAATTTATAATAACAAAATGGAGTTGTCTCACTTTCAAAATCAATGGCTCATATATAAAAATAAAAAAAATTTGCATCTCTCCTTGACAAATTTAATTATGAAACAAATAATGACAGGACAAAAACAAAATGAAACTATTCTTTCAATATAATATAAGGAACTTTTAATAACAATTAAGAAGTCGCATCGCATTTTTAGAATTATAACTAAAAAAAAAAACCATAAAATTAAAAAATATATAATATGGATTATCTTCGTTGATAAATTAAAAAAAAAAACATGTTTATTGTTTAAATATTAAATATTAATAATAAAGAACGTTTTTTTTTTAATTCAAAGATTATCCCTCATAACAATATACAGTGTTAACACCTGCCTCAATCTGGCGAAAAGTGGGGAACGGATTTGTTGAAAGAGAACGGAGTGTCTTAACACTAGGTTCTCAGGTTCTCTCTGCCTACCCTGCTATATGCGGGATACAGCGTGAAGTTAAGAAAAAAAATATAGATAGCGGTGGCGAGGCTTCCATACAACTCGATTCTCACCGGCTTGACTAACTTTACTTGTAGTACAAGTATTAGAGCTAAAAAAAAAGCTCGCCAAGAAAATGTGGAGCTCGGAAAAACAAAGTCAAACAAGGTGTGAGAGCTAAAAAGATGTATTATGAAATACCATGATATCCTATACCTGTTTCCCTAAATATATCGGCTTCCCTAAAAATTACCGGCTTCCCTAAATATATATACCAGCTTCCCTAAATATACATCGGCTTCCCTTAATTTACCGGCTAATCTAACTAAAATTATCACCCGTCGCCACTGATAGACAGAGAACCTAGTGTTAAAACACTCCGTTCACCACTTTCCATATGAATTCGAGACATTGATAGTAAATGGCGAAACTGAACGCCGCGCTTTATGTTACCATAGCGACAAAAAAAAACTTTTTAGCTTCACGCTGTATCCCGTACATAGCAGAGTAGGCAGAACCAGTGAACGTAGTGTTAAGACACTCCATTCTCTTTCAATAATTCCGTTCCTACTTTCCGCCAGATCGATAATTATGTGATCGTGTCTGATTGAGGAGACATTGGTCGTAGATTCGATATACAGTTTAAAAAATGCTTAAAAAAAGTAATTCATTAAAGTTAAATTCAAACTTATTGCACATGTGCGTAGTAAAAAAACGCTGGAACTACGCTATGACGGTGACAATCCATATTATTAATACTTCCAATACATTTGTAATATATTTTAAAACTAAAAAAAATCATTGCTTAAAATATATATATATATATATTATGCTAAATTATATTTGTAAAACGAACTTAATAATCTCGTTCTCTATACAAATTCGGTACATTGCATGGTGAATGGCGGAACTCAACGCCGCGGTTTATGTTAACAGGGAATGAACATAGGAATCGAACCCACATCCCTTTACAGTCAAACGCCACACACAGACAATTTAATTATAGATATAATTCTAAAAATGCGACTACGTTCGTATTAACTCCGGTGTCTTTCTTCGACCGTTGGTTTGTATGAAACATACAAAAGTGCCAACGCGGGAACGAACCTGCGACCCGATCTGTATGCAAACGTCTTAAGATATAAGACTTGAATTGTTTGTTTCATCTCAAGACATATGTTAAGATTTGACTTTCTTATTCGTCATATCTTTAGATATATCTTCGGACGTTCTTTTAATATTTTGCGTTCGCAAAATAGGTAATAAATTTGTTTTATTAACATTTATTTTGATAGGATTTTTCAAAATAATCGGTTTTCTTTCATTTCCAACACTTTTGGGCAAAGTGTTAATTTTCGAACTACCCTCCAAAATTACACTTTGTGAGGGTATAATTATTACACTTTTCACTTTAATTTTATCACTTGCACTGGCTTTAGCTTTGATTTCTTCCACTTGTTCGTTGCCATCTTTATTTTTAATAATAATATATTCACTAAATTTCTTTTGTAACTTCCCATCGAAATATTTCAAAGACGTGTACTCATTTGCAATGAGCATAGACAAGTCTTTTATGTAAAATTCTGTAAGCAATGTGTTTATATTATTTCCGGATAAGTTCTCTATGGCAGGGTTGGCGCCATGTTTCATTAAACTTTCTACTGTTTTCATGAAATCCGTTGACACTTTCGTTTGGTCGCATGAATCTGGAATAAATATTAAAAAAAATAAACGAAGAGATAAAAGAAGAAAGAGGAAGAAAGAGTGAGAAGGTAGAAATAACAGAGTACGAAGACACTCTATTCTCAAAAGATTTTGTTATGAATATTTTTGTTCTTAATTACATATGCAACGTAAAACATTTTTAAAAAACGTATAAAAAATCTTTTTTTTTTTGGAGCGGGATTCGAACCCATACCTCTTCCGTCCTACCGTCCTAGCGCTGTGACCGCTAAGCCATACGTTCACAGTACATCAAAATTCTTATACGCTTAAAAACATGTTTAGAAAACGTATAAAAATTCAAACGCCTGTCGTGGCGCAGAGCGATTGTAAACGCGACAGATTGTGGGTTCGATTCTACCCCAGGAAATGTAAAAGTTAGTATTTTCATTTCCTGGGTTTAGTAACAAGGCAATGCGCG
>JAKGSA010000750.1:269499-322394 GCA_033558755.1 Philaethria dido
TCACCTCTGGTGCGGTCAAATGAAATATATCCGGGTTCCCTTTAATAGTTACTGTTGTACCATCCAACATTGTCACATTAGTATAAATATTCTGTACATTTGTAAATCTGTCTATATTATCCAAAGTAGCTTTAGGATCAGTGAAAAGATCTATTAAGCTGCCGATAGAAAAATTTGAGCCTATGGACATATTGCCGAAGCTTAAATTAGACATATTGCTATCTTCATCCAAATTTAGTTCGGGCAATCTCTTCTGAGCCTCCTCTTTAATATCATCTGATTCTATTAATTTGACATTATCAGGATCTATTATGACCTTTTTCATTTGCATCTCCTCAAGCATTTCATCTTTGACGGGGTAGAATGTAACTGCTTTGCGTTTAGTTTTGCTCCTGCAAGCTCTATCTTTTATAATTTGTGCACTATATGATAGTACGGTTTGTGTTTCTATTGATATTTGCTTGTTTTCTGTTAGCAAAGCAAGAATACCTTCGATTCTAAGTTGTGGATTGATAATGGAGCAGAGGGCGGTGAACAGTGTGTCGTAATTCTTCTGACCGATCAATTTCGTCACTGAATCAGATGTTAATTCTATATCTCTTCCACGCGTATACGTAGCAACAGTACGACTGCTGCATTTCAGAACATTTAACTTATTTATTATAACTAAGTTAGGGTATTTCCCCATCAAAAAATCATTCTCACTTGCCTTATATATCACATCCTCCTTAAATTCCGTCTGTAGCATAGATTTTTTGATCGGTATAACGAATTTGAAGCCCTCTATGTCGCTCTTTTTTATATTGAACGGTATTTTTCGTATTTTTATCACTTTTTTCGCTTGTTCACTTGTTTGGGTTGTTGACATGTTTATAAATCAGTATTTAACACTATTTTGAAGTAATTTCACGTATATTTGCTATATTTAACTAATAAAATTCCTATTTTCTAAACTAAATAACTAAAACCAAGATATTTCATTATATTAATTATATATAACATGTATGTGTTTATTTCTAGGGCTTTCCCCTTACAATATGAAAGGTATGAGGTACTTTATTGACACAGATAAGAATTAAGTCATTAGTGACGTTTTCAACAGATTAAAAATTTATTTATTTTTTTTGTTTTGAAATAATCCGCTTGGAGCGCTAGTGTAGATATTTTATATATTTTTATTTATTTTTTATTTGAATTGAATGAGAAATATATTGTAATCATAATCAATAAAATATTCTTTTTGTAATAAAATTATTACATGTTTTTTAAGATTATGACTTCATATTTATTATTTATTTTTAATAAAAATAATTAAAATAACTCAATTTGTGAATATCAATTGATTTAAATCATTTGTTTCTAACAAATATTTAGTGAAATAAAGAGAGACTTATAAAAATTTTAATATTACCTTACCCACTATACTAAACAATACACCAAAATGTAAAGAATAAAGTGTCCTAACTTTAGATTCCCTTTACGATTTGCCTACATTATAAACTGGAAATACGTGAAAAAGACACAATTTTTTTTCTTTCTTTTCCCATTTAAAAAAGATGCGTGTTAATTTGCAGTTTTAAATTATTTTTTTAACCAAGTTAAAAAAAGGAGGAGTTTCTAAATTCGACTTTATTTTTTATGTGTATAACTTTTTACTGGGTGAACTGATTTTGATGATTCTTTTTTCATATGAGTGCTTCTGATATGGCCCTATTTATATTTAATTGAGGCCAGGCATGCAGTTTTTGAGTTATTCGTAATAATTTGCTTTTTAATGCATTTTATATTAAGTTTGTTTTCTTTTTTGGTTAAAATCTTAATTATTAAATATATTATTTTAAGTGCTGTTAGCCCCAGAGTGTGTAAAGGTGATTTCCCTCCAAGCGATTTTTTTACAAAATTTCAATGAGAAAGCGAGATGCACTGTGTTTGGCAATGTAAATAGTTTGGCTTAACAACAATTATTACGTAGTAATAAATTTAAATGCGTAGAAAACGTTTTGTGGCAAGGTCAGATAAGCTAAGTTTAATGTAACACAGTGTTAGATAGCAACATTATGATATCTTATTATATGTTTCTTTATATAAATTGAATATTAGTAATATATATAATACTAATAATTATTTCCATATTCATTTTTTAAGTAAAAGCTTCTTCTTCTTCGTGTGCACTTCTTGTGATGGATAAAAAATATTAACCTATATATATTTATTTTACCACATAAATGATAGAAATTTTATATTGATAATTAAAGCAATTCATCCAAAATGATGATCTAACCATTCCAAAATATTAAAAATGAACTACGTTAATATTCAAGTTTCTTCTCCCGGAGTACATACATACATACATACATAACTTCACGCTGTATCCCGCATAAAGCAAGGTAGGCACAGGGAACCTAGTGTTAGGATACTCCGTGCCCCACTTTCCGCCGAATTGAGGCGTTGCGTACTGAGTGGCGGAACTCAACGCCGCACTTTGCCTTGTTACCAAACCCAGGAAATGAAAAATTCCGTTTCCTGGAGTGGGAATCGAACCCACAACCTGTCGCGTTTAAAGACGCACGCTTGTTCCTCTGCGCCAAGACAGGCGTTCAATCCGTCAGTTTTCCGCCTACATTCAAGACATTGCGAGCCATGTGGGGGAATTTAACGCCGTGTTGTCTTACTAGAGCGGAGAAATGAAAATAATTTAATCATAATCATTCCAACTGGGAACCTCCAACCAATTGTATTTACAGACACACTGCGCCACGTTTATCTGTTTACTCTTAAGGAAGAAAATCTTTCCATTATATGCCTTGTAAGTCACATTGGCCTCCACTTTCTGCCTTTTGAGAAACCTTAACTAGGAGATACTACTTTTTATGTTATTTACATACATACATACATACATACATACATACATACATACATACATACATAGCTTCACGCTGTAACCCGCATATAGCAAGGTCGGCGGAGGTACTGAGGTCTATCGTGGCGCAGAGGCACAAGCGTGCTACTGTAAATGCGACAGGTTGTGGGTTCGATACACATTACAGGAAATGAAAATATTAAATAATATTTAGTATTTTCATTTCCTCGCTCTGGTAACAAGGCAAAGCGCGACGATGAGTTTTGTCACTCAGCACGCAATGCCTCAATTCGGCGGAAAATGGGAAACGGAATTTTTAAAAGAGAACGGAGTGTCTTATTAATTCAAGTATGATTAAATACTGATTAGAGAAATCCCCGATTGGGAATCGAACCTACAACCAATCACATTTACAATCAGACGTTACCCCACTGTGCTGTGATGGGCGTTAATTGGAAATTTTATTCTTCCATTACCGAGGTAAGACAAACAATTAAGTGATATTTTACTCTGTTATTCACTTTCCACATACTATTTCAATATACCACTTTCTTTTATGTATGCCTCAATTCGGCGGAAAGTGGGGAACGGAATTGTTGAAAGAGAATGGAGTGTCTTAACACTAGGTTCTCTGGTTCCCTCTGCCTACCCTGCTATATGCGGGTTACAGCGTGAAGTTACTTTCGTTTACGTAATTTTGTAAAGTAAATTCGGGGAAGAACCTTTTTACAAACGTGGTGCTACCCGCTTCGATACCGTAACTATAACCTATCTTTAAACCAAAAAAATAATTAAAAAAAAACCTGCTAAACAGTAAAACTATTACAAATTACTCATAAACTACTAGTGAAATAATAACTAAATTTAAATATGTCCACATTAGAAGCATATGATGTATTTTATCTTCTAGAGACTTTGTTAACGGTCAGCTTTAGTAACGGATATAATTTTTCATAAAAGTGCATGTCAAACAGTATGTATGTGTAATATTACATACACACATAGCTTCACGCTGTATCTCGCATATAGCAGGGTAGGCAGAGGGAACCTAGTGTTAAGACACTCCGTTCTCCACTTTACACCGAATTGAGGCATTGCGTAGTGAGTAGCGGAACTCAACGCCGCGCTTTGCCTTGTTACTAAATCCAGGAAATGAAAAAATCCGTTTCCTGGAGTGGGAATCGAACCCACAACAAGGCAAAATAAAGGCGTTAATTATGCGTTATGTGTAATATTTATTTTATTAAATTAATTTATTTCTACTTAGCTTCACGCTTTATCCTTAGCGGGGTATTCAGAGAGATTAATCTATTTGTAAGTATTAAATGAATATAAGTAACGTTTTCTGTACTTCTTCTCCGTACAAACTTTAACTGTGCCAAATTTCATACCCTTCCATCCTCACAATTGTTATAAAAAAGGGGTTCAAAGTTCCCCTTTAGATGATTTCTTCAAGTATTTATATTATGATATCAAAAAAACCGTTTTTAGATATCGATATGGTAAACGAGAACTAACTAACTACTAGTATGGTAGTAAGAAAGAGAAGCAACGAATACAAATAAAGTGTATAAAATATAGGGTCTAACAGTTTTTGTTACATTTTTCATGTAATTATTTAATATCGATTATAATAAGTTAATTATCGATCTATTTTGCTAGAATAGTGAAAACAAATTTTTGTTTATGTTTTGATAATTCAGTCTAATACCTATTCGTCAGTTTCATATTGCTATGCAAAACTGATTATAAAAATTCGAATTCGAATCGACTCGATTCATATCGATATCATAGACAATAATTAGAATAGATCATCCGAATTCCGACTAAGTTAAATTATCGTTTAACCATTTTTTTTATTTCGTTCGTAAATGATTTTAGATGAAAATTCCACAAATAATTACAGAATTGCATTCAAGGTCAAGATTAAAAACATACTATTAAGAAAAGTATGTTATTCTGTCCAAAAATACTATAACGCCTGTCGTGGCGCAGAGGCACAAGCGTGCGACTGTAAGCACGACAGGTTGTGAGTTCGATTCCCACTCCAGGAAATATGATTTTTCATTTCTTGGGTTTGGTAACAAGCCAAAGCGCGGCGTTGAGCTCCGCCACTCAGTACGCAATGCCTCAGTTCGGCGAAAAGTGGGGAACGGAGTGTTTTAACACTAGGTTCCCTCTGCCTACTTGCTATATGCGGGATACAGCGTGAAGCTAAAAAAATAACTTAAAAATTAAATATTACATACACTACCATATGTTTGACATACACTTTTGTATACAGTGACATACACGTTGCTATAACAACGCATATTTTACGCTCCAACGGAAGTACTAGTAGAAATAAAACAATGAATTCATGTATAAATTTAATACTACATTTTACAATAATACAAAAAAAGAGATCAAAACTGATATTTTTTCAAAGTAGGCTTACAATTTTTATTAAAACAATAAAAAATAGACAAAAGACATTTTTTTCATAAAGGACGGAAGAACATTTATTTGTAATCAAATATAAAAGAAAAAATAAGAAAAAATAAAGAAAAAAAATTTTACAATTAGAAAAAAGGTTGTTTCAATAAAAAAATCAGAAACCTACAAAGAAAATGATTACATACAAAAATATTTCTATCAAATACACTGTGCACTAGAAAAAGTATTTTAGAATTACCATATTATAAAAAAAAGACACTAAAATAAAAAAAATGGAAAAAATAGACTAAAAAATAAAGCAGATGACATATAAGAGAAACATTTTTTTATACACATATATAAATTTAGTAAAAATTTCTAGGCACAGTGATTATTTCTTGAATTAACTAAAAAAAACTAATAATACATACTTCTATTCTACAATATGTTTACAAAATATATAATTTTAGAACTAGAAATTATCTAAGGCACTAATTTACTAATATTATCTAGAATACAATTTGAATAAGAATGTTGACATTAAAAAATCTAATGTCAAAAAACCCTCTGAAAACCTTTCTCTGGTTTCCAAAAAATTGCGTAACTCAACGCCGCGCTATATCTGAGAGTGGGGAAATAAAAATAAAATGAAATATTATCATTTCTCTTAGCGGTAATATAACCCACAACCATGGCGTTTAAAATTACCATTCCATTTAAAAAATATAGTGTACAAAAATGAGTTCATTTGTTATATTTTTTTAGTTATCTAGTTAGCTCGTGTATCTTCACGCTGTATCCCACACATAGCACGGCAGAGGGAACCTGAGAGCTTAGTGTTAAGACACTCCGTTCTCTTTCAACAATTCCCTTCCGCACTTTCCGCCGGATTGAGGCATTGCTGCTATATGCGGGATATACCGAGAAGATATATGTATGTATGAAGCAAAAAAAAAAAGAGAACACAATACACAATAAAATTACCTTTTTAAATTAACAAAAAAAATCAAAGTTGAGAGATCTTTATATTACAAAATGAACTGTTTGTTTCGGTGGGAACCAATTAGAAGATACAGTCTTATATTTTTTGTTATAGAAAAAAAACTATTATAAACTAGTTTAGAAAAAAAAATATATACAAGTTTGTTTTTCATTCTGTCATTTCATTTAATACAATTTAAAAAAAAAAACAATTAAGTTAAATGAAAAGCAAAAGAAAAGTTTAATCTATTAAAAAAAAATCATATTAAACATGAAATCCAAATCAGTCTAGATTTAACCACAATAAATGGTACATATATAGAAAAAGTAAAAAAAATCAGTCTCTTCAAAAACTACCAAAATAGTAGTTTTTAGTAGAAATTGGTAGATTTTTTATGTTATGGTAATATTATTAGAAAAATATACATCTTAAAAGCTAATAAAATATACTAAAGGTGGGTTAACTGTTTTTTTACACTAAGAATACTAGTTTAGCTTAGAATCAGTCTATTTATGAAAAAAAAAAAAGAAAATGGAGATTAATTTTCTTTCGATTTAATTTCGAAGTCATTTTAAAAATTCAAATAGCTTAAAAAAAAGGTATATTAATATTTTTCCTCAAATTGACAATACTTTTTGTAATATTAAATGTTATTTTATCTGTATAAGATTTTCCAAATACCAAAAAAGTCTATAAAAAAGTCTAAAGTTCATATTTTAAAAATATTGAGCCAAAAATTTCACTAAAGAAAAAAAACTAAAAAAGTAACTTACTCTATATATTTTCATCTATAATTAACTTTGAATCTGTTTCTAAGTCTTGACTATCACAGTTTAATTCGCCATCTTGAAAATTATTTTGGCCACCATCTTGAAACTCATCTTGGCCGCCATCTTTAAATTCATCTTGGCCGCCATCTTGAAAACTATCTTGACCACCATCTTGAAAATGATTATGGCCGCCATTTTGAAACTCATCGTGGCCACTATCTTGACCATTTTGAAAGCCAGCAGTATTATTCGTCATAATACTAGACAAATTTCTCAAATAATTCTCCATGTTAGCCGTTAACGCCGCCATAATTTGATTTTCTATACTTTTAATATTTTTGACATCTGTCATTTGATTTTTCTGTTGCGGATTAGATTGCAACAGATTAGCCAATATAGGATTAGCTTTTAACATTTCAGTGTTGCCATTCTCTTTTTCTAATTTTGTATGAATTCTTTTGTGTAACACAAAAACGTCGGGATCTTTAAAGCATTTGGAACATTCCGTGCATTGATAAGTGTCAGATTGTGTTTTATATTTCTTGTTTGTTTGTTCGTTTTCGCTATGATTGTTTGTTTGTATGTCTGTTTGGTTTTGTGTGTTTTGTTTGAATTGTGGATAATCGTTTGTGAATGGTGTTTGAGGTTCTATTTCTTCTGATGGTGACGATGGTTGCTCTGTAGATGAATTAAAAAAAATATTTAATTATGGATAATTCAAAATTTCTTAATTCTATACTACTATATAAAGCCGTATTAGCTATGAAGCAGAAAGAAACAAATACTATGGGGCCCCATGTTTTGAGAGGGCCTCACTAAATTGTAATAAGCAATACAATTTAAGGGCCCCCTATCCAAATCTGCTACGCCCTGCGCTTTGGAAGACCCCACTAGATTTAAATAGCAATTTAATTTAGAAGCCCCCTATCCACATTTGCTAGGGGCCCCATTACCATCTTTATCCGAAACTTTCTATATATATGCGACCATTCTATGTGCTATATGCTATGTACCAATATAAAAAAAACCAATGATTTTTAATAAAATTTTCTTTAATATATATATTTTTGTAACTTCACTCTGTATCCCGCATGTAGCAGGGTAGGCAGAGGGAACCAGAGAACATAGTGTTAAGACACTCCATTCTCTTTCAACAATTCCGTTCCCCACTTTCCGCCGAATTGAGGCATTGCGTGTTGAGTGGCGGAACTCAACGCCGCGCTTTGCCTTGTTACCCAAGAAATAAAAATACTAAATTTTACATTTCCTGGAGTGGGAATCGAACCCACAACATGTCGCGTTTACAGTTGCACGCTTGTGCCTCTGCGCCGCGACAGGATAAAAATTAATAATGTGTAAAAAAGGGGCTTAAAGAACATTAAACAATATCATAGGTTAATGACTGCAAACAAGGCGAAAGAGGTACGCAGAGACCTTATCGTTTGGGGCTCCGGAACTCTGACTACCCCGCTAGGGACAAAGCGTGAAGATAGGTAGGTAGGTATAACATAAAAAAAAGACAAGTAACAGATAAAATCTCCAGATACGTTGTAAAAATTTCAATTATTTTTTTTTAATTATATAAATAACCTACCGCAGTTTAGCGCTGTGATCCCCGCCGCCTGCATCGCTAGCATTGTCTGTACGTATATAGCTTGTGCCATTTGCTGGTGCATCTGTAAATTAAATGATTTTCATGAGAACTTAGTGTCCATTGCGTGCTGAATGGCGGAACTCAACGCCGCGCTTTGCCTTGTTACTAAACCCAGGAAAATGAAAAATTCCATTTCCTGGAGTGGGAATCGAACCCACAAACAGTCGCGATTACAGTCGCACCCTTGTGCCTCTGCGCCACGACAGGTGTCACCTATATATTATAGCTATTATATAAAAATGAATTGAATGAACGCCTGTCGTGGCGCAGAGGCACAAGTGTGCGACTGTAAAGCGACAGGTTGTGGGTTCGATTCCCACTCCAGTAAATGAAATATTTTCATTTTCTGGGTTTGGTCACAAGGCAAAGCGCGACGTTGAGTTCCGCCACTCAACACGCAATGCCTCAATCTGGCGGAAAATGGGGAACGGATTTGTTGAAAGAGAACGGAGTGTCTTAACACTAGGTTCTCAGGTTCCCTCTGCCTACCCTGCTACAGGGATACAGTGTGAAGTTAAAAAAAAAAAATGTTTCTAAGCAACTTCAAAAAAAGAGGAAGTTCCCAATGAGTCATATCAACGTTTTTAGCTAACAGCATATTTAAGTAGAAGATAACTGAACAAAATAGAATCTATTTTTATTTTCTTCTATCTTCTAAAATGACAGATATTAAGCTTTACACGTGCACACTTACATACATGTACGTTGTAACAACATGCACACACAACTGCCACACGCACGCATACCTATCGCCACGTGACGTCACCAAACGATATCGACGGAATGCTCATTTTAAAAATGTTCAAACTTTAAGACGCTGTAATTTCTAAAATCCTAGCCCGATTTTGATGAAACTAAAACTATTGTTATTTGCAAGAACAGCATTTAACGCATTCACTTTTTTAATAAGATATAGATGTGTTGGTGTGATTCATTTAACTATTTTTTATGTGTGTTACCATATAAACTGGGTGAACTTCTTTTTTTATATGATAGCCCAGTTCTTCTAATGTAGTCTAATTAAAATATAACTGGGGAACGGAAATGTTGAAAGAGAATGGAGTGTCTTAACACTAGGTTCTCTAATTTTTGAATTATTCCCAATAATTTAAGTTTTCAATGCATATCTTAAAGATTATTTTCATATTTTTTTTAAATTTGAATTATTTGCTATTTAAAAAAAAATAACTTACTCTTGAATCAGTCACATTGTTAGGTTCCGGAGTCCATCCTGAATTCCTCCTTTGGTATGGCACTGGGGAATCAGATGGCAAGTTCCTAGAAGGAATTGCATCTTTCTTCAGTGTTCTCCATTGACCTGTAATTGTAAGCATATTAAAGATATATCTAGTATTTTCGTTAACACATAACGTCACATTGCCATTAGCAACATATATGTCACTATATAAATATGGATGTCAAGTAAACAGTAGTTTGTGATACATTTATTTTACTAGTATACTTTTTATGCATTATATTGAAAACATATATATAAAGTATTTCTCTAATTAGTTAAGTTTCTAAAATTACATTTAAAAACTGTTCTTTTCTTTTTTTTATTCTTTTTTATAGATAGCGGATGGCAAGCGAGCAGAAGGACCACCTGATGGTAAGTGGTTACCTTCGCCCATGAACATCTACAACACCATAGACGTTGTAGATGCATTGCCCACCTACAGAATACAGGTGGAAGGGGAGGACAATGTAGTGGTCCGCTATCGGAACCATCACATTTTGGAGAGAGGATGGGTGGGAAAGGGGAAAACCTGGCTTACATGCCATCTAATCAGAACACATCATAAGATGTTAAGCAGTTCGTCTTTGACATGATAGTGGTTGCGAGCCAGACAGAGGACGAACCTCCTACCACCAAAGAATATGTGGAAAATAAAGAACAGAGTATTACAGCAACTTTACACTCCCACATAAGTTAGGGAGAACTTAGTGTTCAGACATTCCATTCTCCATTTTCTGTTTAATTTGAGACAATGCATGCACCGCACTCAACACCATGCATTGTCTTAATAAAGAGGAGAAATGCTAAAATAATTTTAATAAATCATTCCCCCTTATAATATACGTAATGTAAATAAAACAATTGAGTTCTCAATGGGTATTGTATTCGCTTTGTAGCATGAACATGAACTAAACTTGTCATACACAATTCCAACATACCCACTTAATTCACTTTATTTTCAAAAAAAAACAAATAAGTACCTATATCTAAATAACAATCTTTGACCATCTATTTACTACACTATTTATATATGACACCCTTGATGTGTATCAAACCCAAAACCAATAATATTTATAGTCAGGCACTGTCTCGATGTAACACAGCTGCCTCATACTGTTACAGAGACAAAAAAGCCCATAGCAGCACAGAAGGAGAAGTTTGGAGTGTCTGAGGCAACACAATGTGTAGGTTTAAGTAGTAAGGCCCCTTTAAAAGCACATTAATTGAGGCCATATTTTCCATAGAAATTTATATTAATTTCACCATAGCAATTGGTGCTCTATTCTCTCTGACTACCCTGCTAGGAATAAAGGGTGCACCTAAGTTATTACATAAAACAATTTCAACACACTCTGGTCAGACAAAGTTAAATATATAGTATTTTAATTTTTGGTATGATATAGGTTCAGTATAAAGAGATATTAACACAATATTTTTCTGCCTGATCTACTGTGAGAAGAAGTGTAAAGCTACTTTTTTCTCTTGAAATTAACAACATTTAATTATAAATAGAAATTAAAGTAATATGAAAATTTTAACGAAAAAGAAAACTTTCAAATGAAATGATCAAAAAAGTCAAATTTAATGAATGTTTCAAGGAATACTTGTCAGTTTCACATCAGAAGAATTCGTAATATATATGATAGCCAGTAGCTATCATATATATTACGAATCATCAAAATTGGTTCACCCAGTAAAAAGTTATGCACACTATAAACTAAAAACATAGTTGAACAGAAAACTTTCTTGTTTTTTAAGTCGGTAAACAATTTAGTAACTTAATTTTAAAGGGTAACTATATAAATTTCATATTTAATTCTTCTGAATACCCTCAAGATATGATTTTAACTTGTTTTTTATATATAAACAAAAGGGGGTAAATGCAATATACATTGTACTTAATTTTAAATAGAAAAAAATTATATGCAATTTAGGTTTCACTTCCCACAAGTCTTAATAAAGAAGTAATGTAAGAAATCACCCCAATATTACGTTAAAATAGCCAAAATAATAATAATTACATTCCCGCCTCCAAAATTAACACGAGACTATTTACCCTTATTCTTCTGTCCACTGGTCATCGTATAGTCGTCTGCCGTGAAATGCAAGCTGCACACTTTAGAGTACTTTGTATAAGGCTTTCCTCGCTTAAGTATTTTATTCCATAGTTTAGCTAATTCTTCATCACGGGGAAATTGGTGGAACGATACATTTTTCGCTTTACCGGCCATAGATGTGCACCGCGGTACTGTACAGTAATATGGCATTATGTATTTAGAACTATTTTTATTAATTTTATAACATAACTACGTAAAAATGTTGTTTTTATTCAATTAATTTGTATTGATATTACAAAAACAAACAAAACTATGGATATACAAGCCGACATGATTGATGGGAATGGGAATTTTTCATTTTTTGTCTGTGGTATTGTATTTTGCGAATGTTGCAATAATTAAAATTAAAATTAAATAATAATTTCTTTGTTCCTTATAATTGTTTTAATAGTAAATATTAAAAAAAAATTATAAAATAAATATAATGAGTTTTTAAACTACGGAATCCATAAGTGTTGTAATATATTTTATAATTCCTTATAATTATGCTAGCTTCTACCCGCAGCCTCACTGGCATTGAAGCTTTTAAATAAATGTCAAAGATCATAGAACCATAGAACTAGATATAATAGAGAACAATAGAACTAAATATTTTAACTCAATAATAATAAAAAAAAAACTATTAATATAAGTATCATATGTTCTTTATAATTTTTTTAAAAATATGTGTACAAAGATTCATGGTAATCGGCTTAGTATTTTTGGTGTGAAAATTAATATACTAATAATATTACCAGACATTATTTTATATATAACTAAAAAATATATTTTATAGTAATAATCATTTTAAAAACCTTTATTTATTTATTATTTGTATATTACATTAAAAAAATACATGGCAATATTATGACTCATATTTAATAATCTGTGGCCATTGTTTAGTCCATTATCTATGGCGAGTAGCCATTTTTCCGAAAAACCGAGAAGTGGGGAAGGGAAAAAAAGGTGAATACATGTCAAATATTTCAAGGCTGCGTTGTGATGATTTCAATTATTACAAACGTGATAACGATTGCAACAAATAATCCGTTTTGATTCTCATTTGTACTCTATTCTGTTTTAATGATAACGGGCGCGGCGAGTACACAATAAACTGGTGAAACTAATAATAAGAATGGGTTATTATTGTACTGTGCCCCAATGTACCTCGCTAGCCGGCAAGACGAAGAACGTGAAGTTCCACCGCTTCCCTCGCGACGAGTTCATGGCAGACAAGTGGAATGAGATACTAAAGCGAGGCAAACCTTACACCAAATACTCAAAAGTTTGCAGCTTGCACTTCACTCAGGCTGACTATAACGTCACAACAATGGGTAAGAATAAAGGTATTTGGGTTTTTCCACGTCTGCTTCGTATTAAATAATGTTTTGAAAACTTCTCTCTCCATGACTCATAGCTGGATGGTGTAATTTTTTAGCAATATAGTAAAAAACAGCGCCGGAAGCATTTCGAGACCGGAATTCTGCATGTAATGTTATAAAAACATCGCCCTTTATCTCGCTTATTCGCACGCTTGACATTCATAAGACCTATTTTTTTGTATTCGTATACGAATTTAGTTAAAACAAGCTTCGCTTTTTTTTGGAAAAACATTGTTTAATGCCTTTGTTAATAATAACTTTAATTTGAGATTTCTAGATTTTTTTCTCCTAATTTTGATTTGACTGTAAAACAGACTGATTAAAATAAATTTTGAACACTAATTATAAAGATTGCTAAGTTTTTATTTATATATTTTACTAATTCACTTTTCCTGTTGCATTACATGTGGTGGTAAAGCTTGACTTTGAATAAATTGGTTTTGTATTTTATTTTTTTAACAAAAAATGATGTTTCATATAAACAAGGTGCATGTCGACATTGCATTTGAAATTCATCAATTGTATACTAATATTGAAACATTAGCAAGTAAACTGTATACATAACTTAATGAAAAAAATATTTTTGTTTATGTTAAAGTACATACATACATACATAGCTTGACGCTGTATCCTGCATATAACGGGGTAGGCAGAGGGAACCTAGTCTTAAGACTCTCCGTTCCCCACTTTATGCCTAATTGAGGCAAATTTTAAACTCCTTTACTAAATGAAGAGCGGATATAGATGTTGTGACACTAGGTACACTCTCTCTACTGTTCTATGCGGTGTACCATAAGCTTAAGCAAAAAGTAAGTGTTAGCATAAAGTAGCCTTCTTTCTTTACTGAGTGATTGATAGACAACACACAGGTGAAACCACTGCATATAGAAACCTGAAATCTGATATGTAGGTTCCTTAAGGACTAACAGAGCACTGCCAGAGGTTTTCTTGAAATTCTTATAGGAAATAGCACTTTAATAGTTTACACAAAAAAAAGTTGTGGCAACAAGTATTTTTATGACATATTTTTGACCAATTTTTTAAAATTATGAAGTATTTTTGTATTTTATTGTGTATTTATAAGTTACTTTTAAGTTTTATATTTTAAGGTTTCCTCCAATATCTTTTATTGGTTCTTCTATTGCTTTCCTAAGCCAAAGGAGGCTTAAGGTCAATATTGAAACATCTTCTCATCTTATTTTAGATATTTTTGTAAGTGTTAATCGCAAACTTAGGATATGAAAAATGTAAAGAATGCATGGCTCATTTGGATATAGCACTTCAATGGTTTTCTAGGGGTGTGAGATTGAGTTGTCCTGTTGTATCCAAATTCTTATATTATTTCTATATGCTTTTTGTTTTTTTTTTAGCTTCATGTTATATATTCCTCATATAGCTGGGTAGGCAGAGAGAACCTGAGAACCAAAGTGTTAAGTCACTCTCTTCCCCACTTTCCATCAAATTGAGGCATTGCATGCTAAGTGACGGAACTCAACACAGAGCTTTGCCTTGTTACTAAACCCAGGAAATGAAAATACTAAACTTTACATTTCCAGGAGTGGAAATTGAACCCACAACCTGCATTTACTATTGCACGCATGAATGAAAAAAAGACTTAATTTGACTTAGTGGTTATAGCACTAGGGGTGTGGATCAAGTCCTGCTGCATTCAAATTCTTATATGTTTCTATAAATGATCTTCCTATTTTACAATTAACACAATCTGTCTCCTTCTTTGGGATACTAAGCAGTATGTAGGATTTTTTATGACTGATTCCTAAGACTTTCGAGAGACCTATTCTTTTATTCTACTTGTTTTCCTCGATTCAAAGCATATAGCCTACTATCTCCATTTGTTTTGTTAATTAAGTTGTGTCAGAACTCCCTATATCAAAAAAATTGATTTATATTATTTTTCTCATTATCCTGGTTGCCTGTGGTGAGAATATTGAGGTCATTGTATGAATTGTCATAAAATTTCAAATTTTACGCAATTTCAGAAAAGGAGGTTCTCAATTCAACTGTATTTTTTGTCTTATCACATAATTTTTTTCTGGGTGAACTAATTTTGATGATTCAGTAAGTGCTTCTGATGTGGTCCCATTTAAATTTAGTTAAGATCTGACGAGTAGTTTTTATTATCCCTGATGATTTCCCATTTCATTTCCAGATATTAAGCTATTCCGGATTATCCGGCACTTTCGTTTGTGTTCGGGTCTCTTCGGTTTTCTTCGATTCTCTTCGGTTCTTATCGGTTATCTTCGGTTTGATCTGAGGCATTAATTTTAGTGAATGGTGGTTAATTTGTTTAAATGTTGATTGTCTTAGCAACTAAGCTGCCATATGCGGGATACAGCGTTATTATATCGGTTTCAATTTCGTATTAACCGTTACTTTCGGATAACTTCGGTTCTCTTCGGTTCGGTATGAAAATGAAATTCAGTGAACCGGTGGTAAATTTTTTGATATTCAAAAAATTAATAAATAGTTATGATAATTTATAGGTTTTGCCTGGCACACTCAAGAAGATCTTCATATCATGTCTCATTTGTTTGTATACAAAATAAAATTACGATAAATTTTATTATAATTTTTAAATTCGAACTGGTAACAGTTACAGATGATTTTTAAATTCGAACTGGTAACAGTTACAGAGAGCTTTATAACCCACCTCAAAAAAAGAAGGTTCTGGATTCGACTTCATTGTTATATATATTCTTTATTGCACTAACAAAAATAAATAAGTACATTACAAGAGATAAAAAATAAAGTACACAAACAAGGGTGGGCTTATCTCTTGAAGAGATCTCTTCCAGCCAACCTGTGGAAGTGGATGAGTGTCAAAAAAAACGGGATAGAAAATCCGTGCAATTGTAGAAAAAACGAGAAAAGAAAATACATTACGTAAATTATATACATTTGTAACCAGAAATATACTTATATATAATTCATACATACATATAAATATATAAATTCATACATTAAAATTATTTGTTGTTATGTGTGCTACCCCATAACTTTTTACTGGGTTAACCAATTTTCATGATTCTTTTTTTATATGATAGCTAGTGCTTCTGATGTCGTCCCATTTATAGTTGACGAGTAGTTTTTGAGTAATTTGTAACAATTTTAACTTTTACTGTATTTTATTTTAAATCAACTTTGTTGCTTGTTAAAAAAATTGATTTAAATATTATTTCGGTTATCCCATATTTCCGGTTGTAGAGCTTCATAACATCTCTATTCGTAACCTAACGCTGTGTTTTGACTTACAATAAATATTAAACACCGCAAATTATCAACCCACGGTCACTTCTCGGGGTTTTTTTATTGTTTTTTGTTGCGTAATAATGATTTGAGAATTTTCTTTGTCACTTGTGCGGGGAATCCTTGTTATGATTCGAATTAAGAACTTCCTCCTTTTGGGGAAGTCGGTTAAAATAATACAAAATTAATTTAATATTTTAAAAAATCTCTCAAAAAAAAAATTATGCCATTTATATTTATATTTATATATTATAGGATTTTAAAAAAAAGCTGATATTACATGTTTAGAAGACGTATAAAAATTTTGATCGCACAGGACTCGAACCCGCGCCTCTTGGACACCTTCCAAGCGTTCTGACCGCTAAGCCATGCGTTCAAATTTTTCTACGTTTTCTAAATGTTTTTCGTTTCCTAAGTTAAACTTTTTAAAACTTCAAAAAAGCTGATATTCTTTAAACTGCTGCACCGATTGTTGCTAAACATAGCTAACAACGACTACCAGGAAACTAGCTTTCGTATAAAAAAAGCCGAACCGATATCGGCCCATATGTTTGAGAGCTACGATGCCACAGACAGACATACAGACAACAACATCCAAGTTATACAACCTTCTTTCTGCATCATAAAGAATATTAAAATTTGCATATTAAAAAAATACACCGAGTAAATAAGGGTAGTCGGAGTAAACCTTGTGTCAAGACACTCCGCCGCTCTCCGCCTGATATCAAGACATTGCGTGTTAAATAGCGGAACTTAACGCCGCGTTTAGGCAAATAGGCAGGGTTTTTTAGTTTCACACTGTATCCCGCACATAGCAGGGTAGGCAGAGGGAACCAGAGAACCTTTTTTTTTGTGAGGGTGGGTATACCTATTAAAACCTCACGGTACTCCTCCTCTACCGCCACTGGCAAAGGCCCACGGGAACTCCCGAATCTTCCGTGAAACCTCGGTGGAACCAGAGAACCTAGTGTTAAGACACTCCGTCCTCTTTTAACACTTTCGTTCCCCACTTTCACGTTTATTTTTATTAACCTTCATACGGTTTTCGGGTCTTTTCTGACCCATTTCAGGACTAAAACATAATTGTCTGTTTAAATATTTTTTTGTGACATTTGATATTGATACTTCATGACTTTTATCAAAATCCTTAGTTGAATACAAATATTTGACTATTTTGTAAATTCGAATTATATACTTTTACGGCACTCGGGTCCAATCTGACCCAAACATAGAAATTAAATTTAATATATATTTTTTATTATTTAATTATCTATATATTTTAGTTAATAGTTGATGATTTTTAAAGTGCTCAAAGCTCAATAATAATTGTATCATAAAAATAATAACAATGGTTTCAAATGACGACACTATCTGACTCACTTGACCACATGTGCATTTAAAATAATATATAATATTTAAACTCATTTAAAAAGGCTATCGTGTCATAGTGAGACAGTATGACTAAACGCGATCGGTTGTGGGTTCGAAGCACATTAGGGGGAATTGTTATGTGTATATATAAATACGTGAAGCAAAAACTTTGTACCCCTTTTTACGAAAATTACGCGGACGGAGGAGCATGAAATTTAGCACACTTATAGTTTATATAGAGAAGAAGTGCAGAATGCTAATATTTTTTTTAAATAATGCATAAAAAGTATATTAAATTTATAAAATAAATGTTACATTATTTAATGGCCACCATGGTTTGACATCCATGTTTACATAAAGTGACAAGTTAAACAACGGGGACACTAGTGTGTATATAATATAAAATGCTTGCCTTACTGAGTGACTGAAAGATGATTAGACATATAGGCTCCTTGGGGAGTGTAGGGGAGAACTAGAGATTTTTTGGGAATTCCTATGTAAATAGTTTTTTTACAGTTAGTATCTAAATTATTTTTTTAACATACTTTCAAAATAACCGGGGGGTACTCAATTTGACTGGATTTTTTTTTTCTAATATGAAATATATATAATAATTCTTAATTGAAATTGGGAATCGAGTAGATATATTTTCACGCTTTGCAAACCTTCTGGGCCTTGTTCTTTCTTACTAAACTTAAAAACTAGTGTTGAGACACTCCGTTCTCCACCTTCCGCCGTAAAGATAGCGTTTGTAGAGTGTCAGATCCCATTGCCATCCTTTACTCTCGAGGAAATTATTATTTATTCATACATTTTCATTTGTCCACTCTAGTAGAATAAAACGCGGTATTGAGTTCAGCTACTTATTCTTCACGCTTGACGCTTGTCGTGGCGCAGAGGCACAAGCGTGTGGCTGTAAACGCGGCTGTAAACGCGATAGGTTGTGGGTTCGATTCCCACTCCAGGAAATGAAAATTTTAAATAATATTGAGTACTTTCATTTCCTAGGTCTGGTAACAAGGCAAAGCGCAGCGTTGAGTTCCGCCACTCAGCACGACGCAATGCTTCAATCCGGCGGAAAGTGGGGTACGGTATTGTTGAAAAAGAACGGAGTGTCTTAACACTAGATTCTCAGGTTCCCTCTGCCTACCAAAAGGTGACAAAAGGGAATTGAACCTTGTACTCATTACATATACAGTCAGCATATAAGTAATTTTATTTAAATGTTTGTGCATGTGACTGTGTGGGGTTTTTTAAATATCTTTTTTTTAATTATCCTCTTACATTTACCTTATAGCGTCATACTAAATGTTTTTTTTTTTACAATTTATATGTATCACTTTTACTATTATTTAATAAACGGGTAAAACGTTAACGTTTTTATATACAGTTTAATGTTTTATCCTTTCTAGTGTCAAGACAGTCCGTTTTCCACTATTCGGCTGAATGGGTAATGGAACTCAACGCAGCATTTTATCTTAGAGCGGAGAACTGAAAATGACTTAAATATAATAATTCACCGAGTGGGAATCGTAGCGTGGGAATAGCTGAAAAGTCAGAGGGTATACGGAAAGATTTTTTTTTCGTGAGTGTTCATTTTATCCGATTGGGATCGGGCTATGTTAGTCTCCCAAAACAGTCGATGTTCTCCTTTACCGCCACCAGCTTAGGCCTCGGGCATTGCCCCAATCTTTTAGGAGCTCTGGGGGCCGGCAGAGAGAACTTAGTGTCGTGGCACTCCGTTCTTCACTTTTCGTTTTTGGGATAAAAAAGAACATTTTAGGTTTTTATAGTCCATGCAAAAGAAGTAGCTGGGTATAGCTAGTGTTACCTTTTGTTAGCTTCACCTGTATGTATATAGAAGCTGTTAAAAGATCTCGGCCTGTCTAGAATTATTATCAGTTCATTTCCTGCACGTATTTCGGAGACGGTATTAGTAGGAGCTTTTCAAATTTGGTTAGGTAGAGGTCGGAGCGCGGAGAGTTTTTGTGAACGTTAATGTTTATTTCAAAGGGCCCCTTAAACCTACACGTTGTGTCTTGATATTCGCCAAACTTCTCTCTCTGCAACGCGATGGACACCCGCACGGTGAATACATGCTGCGCTAAAGAGATTCTTCCCTGTAAGAAAACCTTGCATCACTTTCTTGACCTACTTTTTGATATCCGATTTGGTTTCAAAATTAGCACACGTGTCCGGATCCGATGAGAATACAATATTCTCATGCCATCAACCTCATGTCCTTGCCACTATGAGGATAACGATTAAATCAAATTAAGTGTGTTCCTTTTAGTTTATTTTTGATATATTTCTAAAAATGGAGATTATCAATTCGACTGTATTTATTTTGCCGCGTAACTTTTTAGTGGGTGAATCAATTTTGATGATTCTTCTTTTATATGATAGATCAGACGAGTAGTCTTGGAGTTATTCGTAATAATTTTATTTTATAGTGTATTGTATTTGATTGCGATATACAGCGTGAAGCTATGTATATATATGTGTATATATATATGTGTATGTATATATATATATATATATATATATATATATATATATATATATATATATATATATATATATATTTGTAGTCAGTTTTCTTTTTTTTTAATTCTTAATTATTTAAATTAATGTGTTATTTTATTTCCAAGTTTCATTAAAAATATCTCCATACGTTTTCTTAATAACTAGTAACACATAATTATACTGGGTGAACCAATTTTGATTTCTTTTCTTTTTTAACTTATCGCACGCTATATCCCGCATATAGCAGAGTAGGCAGAGGGAATCTGAGAACCTAGTGTTAAGACACTCCGTTCTCTTTCAACAAATCCGTTCCCCACTTTCCGCCAGATTGAGGCATTGCGTGCTGAGGGGCGAAACTCAACGCCGCGCTTTCCCTTGTTACCAGACCCAGGAAATGAAAAATTCCATTTCCTGGAGTGGGAATCGAACCAACAACCTGTCGCGTTTACAGTCGCACGCTTGTGCCTCTGCGCCTTTATTTATATGATAGCTAGTGTTTCTGATGTGGTCCCATTTAAATTTAGTTAAGATCTGACTAGGAGTTTTGGAGTTATTCGTAATAATTGTATTTTTTTTTTAAGTGCATTTTATTTGAAGTGTTTTTTTTTTAATTTTAACTATGATAGTTATTGTATATTCGTTTTGTAAGTTATTTTTACGGTTTCAGTGTTTTTTTATAGAAGTTACAATCTAAAGGGATAAAAAAGTTTAGTTTAATTGTCTATAGCAGGGGAGAGCAACATTTTTAGCCGAATTATGAAATTTTATGGCTGGCTTTTTTTTATTTGTTTCGCGGTCTATCGCGCACATAGCAGGGTAGGTAGCAATGGCGAGGCGTCCATACAACACGGTTTCCACCGGTTTGCCTAACTTTTTAAAGTACAAGTACGAGGCATTAAAAAAAGATCGCCACGAAATTATTGGGTATAAAATTGCAAAAGAACAAATCTGGCATCTTGAAGATCTAAAAAATGTTCATCGCCAAAATTCGATAGTGAAATTACTAAATACTTTGACATCACATACCGGCTTCCCTAAATATACCGGCTTCTCTAAATATACCGGCTTCTCTAAAACTTACCGGCTTCCCTAAATTGTCACCCCTCGTCTCTGGTACGCAGAGGGAACCTGAGAACCTAGTGTTAAGTTAAGACTTATATAGTTAGACGCTGTCGCGTAAAATATTTTTTAATTTTTTAACCTAATTTTTACACAGTTCTAGTTTGATCTAGATCTTTTAAATTGTCATTGTTTGTAATATTTTTCTTTTAATCTTATCATTGTCATAATTTCTTTAAAGTATCTATATGCAAAATCTAATATATTGTTAAGATAAGACACGTGCCATACCGAGATAGCGGGTTCAAATTCCAAAGAGAACCTAGTGTTAAAACACTCCGTTTTCCGATTACCGCCGGAATTCCAGATATAGTGTGTTAAATGGCGGAATCCAACGCCGGGCATTGTCTTACCTGTGTCGAGAAATAATTTAAATATATACATATATACATAGGTTCACGCTGTATCCCGCATATAGCAGGGTAGGCAGAAGGAACCTAATGTTAAGACACTCCGTTCCCCTATTTTCGTAATTGCGTGCTGAGTGGCGGAACTCAACGCCGCGTTTTGCCTTTTAACTAGAGCGGGGAAATAAAAATACTATATAGTGATTATTTTAAATGTTTAATATTTTAATTTCCTTGAGTAACAATCGAACCTACAACCTGTCGCGTTTACAGTCGCACGCTTGTGCCTCTGCGCCACGACATGCGTCATAGATTCAAATAGATGATTTTGATTTTACGGCATAAAATATTGGATATAATCCGATGTAAGATAAACATAAGCTTCCCCAATATTTTGAATGTCATTTTGCTATCGCATCCTGTTAATCAGTTGATTACCTTTTTATCCGACTTGGAAGAAAAGGTTCTCTATTCGTTTTTTTATGTGTGTCACATATTTTTTTACTGTGTAAACTACTTTTTTACCCGACTGTCAGAGGAGGGTTATGTTTTTCGCGTGTATTATGTATATTTGTAATATTCTTTATTAGTTTAGTGGTAAGAGGTTCGTCCTCCGCTGGCTCGCGACCACTATCATGTCAAAGACGGACCGCCAAATATCTAATGATGTTTTCCGGTTTGATGGCATGTAAGCCAAGTTTTCCCCTATCCCACACTATCCCTCCTTTCCCAGAATGTGGTGGTTCCAATAGCGAACTACTCCATTGTCCTCCCCTTCCATCTGTATAGTCTAGGTCGGCAACGCATTTACAACACTTCTGGTGTTGTAGATGTCTATGGGCGTAGATAGCCAGCCACTTACCATCAGGTGGTCCTTCTGCTCGTTTGCCATCCGTCATTTAATTTAGCTAAGATATGACGTGTTGTTTATGAGTTACTCGTAATGATAATGATTTTATATGAAGTCGGTTCTCTTTTTGTTGAAATCTTAATTATAAACTTATTTTTTTAATATGACTCTTCCACTGAGATACATCGAAGTTGAAACTTCTTGTATAATGATTTTCCTGAATATTTTCCTTATGTTTTTTTGATGTATCACATGAGGAGACAATTAAGTGTAACTTTATGCTCTGACTACCCCGCTTAAGCTTTATTCTCTATTTTTTTAGCTTCACGCTGTATCTCGCACATAACAGGACAGGCAGAAGGAACAAGAGAACCTAGTGTTAAGATACTCCATTATGTTTTAACATTTCCGTTCCCCACTTTCTGTCAAATTGAGGCATTGCGTGCTGAGTAGCTGAAATGAAAATACTGAATATTATTTAATATTTTCATTTCCTGGAGTAGGAATCGAACCCACAACTTGTCACGCTTACAGTTACGCGCTTGTGCCATCCATTTTTATTATGATTAGACACTAGCTGTATCCAGTGTTTTTTGTTTATGTAAACCAGGGGTGAGCAACCTGTGGCTGACTTAAAAAATATTGCGGTTTTAGCTTTTATTTATGTTACACATACAGATATTTTTCATATTGTGTTTTTATAATTATTTTTTTTTATTAAATTCTATTAAGAATTGTAATTTTGACGCGTTAAAAAGAAATCAGAATTTTGATAGCTCGTTGCTAAAAAGGTTGCTAGCCCCTGGTTTAAACTAAGCAACCTAAAATCCAATATTTTCCTATTTTCATAAGAAATTTGAGAAATTCTCTTTTAGCGTTTTCCAACACTCCCCAAGGCGCCCATTTATTTTTAATCGCGTTGTTTAAGTACTTTTTTTTTGAAATTGTGTCTAAGATAGAACCAACGTCGTCTCATATTTGTTAGAACTTTTCACTAAGTGGGCATCGAACCCACAACGATCTTGTTTATTCAGTCAGTCGTTCGGTGAGTCATAGTGTCTAATGGTTTATTTGGTCTCCTATATTATATTTATATGTATTTTTCATATATTGCGTACTAGTTTTCGGTTTTGTGGGGAACGGAATTGTGGAAATAGAACGGAGTGTCTTAACACTAGGTTATCAGTTTCCTTATGCCTACCCAGCTATGTGCGGGATACAGCGTGAAGCTAACAAAAAAAAAAGTTTTCGATTTCTACTGTTGCTTTGCGGAAACTAACGCCGCGCCTTGCCATATGTGTTGCTGATGTTTTTTTCCTATGACGTTAAATTAGACTAAATATTGTAAATGATTTTACCTGCATTTATATGCGATTCAATTTATTTCCTTATGGAAATAAATTGAAATTATGAGTATATTATAAACTAACGACTACTTAACTTCACGCTTTATCCCTATCGAGGTAGTCGGAGAGAACGGAGCGCTAAACGCTACGGTCCCTGCATATCTTTCGCCTCGTCCACAGTCATTAACCATGCATGAACTCAGAACCAGAGAACCTAGTGTTAAGACACTCCATTCTGTTTCAATAGTTCCGTTCCCCACTTTCCGCTGAATCGAGGCATTGCGTGTTGAGTGGCGGAACTCAACGCCACGCTTTGCCTTGTTACCAAACCCAAGAAATGAAAATACTAAATTTTATATTTCCTGGAGTGGGAATCGAACCGACAACCTGTCGCATTTACAGTCGCACGCTTGTGCCTCTGCGCCACGACAGGCGTTAATAATATTAGTAGGATAAATTTAAATTTTATATCTTAATTTCCCCAATGGTTCGATGTTTGCGGTAATATTTATTTATATACATACATTTAGAGCAAATCACGTTGAAACGAGTCATTGATTTTTTATATGCATTTTACCTCCTAAATTCGTGTCTGTGTGAAAGTGTAACCACGATGGGTGTGGCTTCATACACGTGAGGGGGAATTATTGTATTTAAATTATTGGTATGACAAATCACGGTGTTAAGTTCCGCCACTTAACACGCAATGTCTCCAATTTGTGGGAAGCGACGAACGTCTTGACACTAGGTTCACTCTGACTACCCTGCTATGCGGATAATGATTATACGTACATACATACATAGTTTCACGCTGTATCCCGCATATAGCAGGGTAGGCAGAGGGAACCGACGTGTTAAGACACTCCATTTCCCACTTTCCGCCGAATTGAGGCGTTGTGTGGTGGGTGGCGGAACTCAACGCCGCGCTTTGCTTTGTCACCAAACCCAGGAAATGAAAAATTCCATTTCCTGGAGTGGGAATCGAACCCACAACCTGTCGCATTTACAGTAGCATGATTGTGCCTCTGCGCCACGGCAGGCGTTATACTTATGTAAATGATTATACTTATATTATTATTAAGGATAAGAGATGGAAGAATAATGTCTGTATTTGTTAAAATTAAACGCTTGCCTTACTGAGTGACTGACAGACAACGTACACGCGAAACTACTGCACATAGAACATGTGGCGTGTAGAAACGCGGGGAGTGTAGGGGAGTGCTAAGAGAGGAGAACGAGAAACTACTGCACATAGACACATGACATGTGGTGTGTAGGGACGCGGGGAGTGTAAGAAAGTGCTGACAGAGGAGAACGAGGAATTACTGCACATAGAAACATGACATATGGCGTATAGGGACCGGGAGTGTAGGGGAGTGCTAAGAGAGAATTTCTTGAAAATCTACCAAACACGGTATTTTAGGTTTTATAGTCCACGCAAATGAAGTCGCGGTATACAGCTAGTATTTAAGTTAAGCTGATAGAACATCATTTTATATGTGCGTAATAATATTGGGATTCCCATTTATGTCGATATTATTGTATTTAAAGTGAATTATGAAATGTTAAAACATGTAGTCATAACATATTGTACTACCTAACTATCCATCCATCAGAGGTCATCATGACGCAGTGGAAGTCTCTGTCTATAAACGCGCTTAGTTGTGGGTTCATACACGTGAGGGGAATTATTATATTTGAACTATTTTCATTTTCAATTGCGGCGTTGAGTTCCGTCACTCAACAAGCAATGACTTGAATTTGGGCGGAAAACGGTGAATTGAGAGTTGTCTCAGGGTAAGGAGTGAATTCTTACCCTGCTAATTACTAATTTTAATGATTCTTTTCTCATATGATAGCCAGTGCTTTTGATGTCCCATTTATGTTAAGTTAACATCAGACAAGTAGTTTTTTGGATAATTCGTAATAATTATACTTTTCTAAGCGCGGCGTTAAGTTCCGCCACTCGGTACGTAATGCCTCAATTCGGCGAAAAGTGGGGAACGAAGATGTTAAATGAGAACAGAGTGTCTTAACACTAGGGACTCTGGTTCCCTCTGTCTACCCTGCTATGTGCGATCCCTGATACAGCGAGAAGCTATAAAAAATATATTTTAGTATATTTGAAGTCGGCTTAATTTTTTTTTTAATTTTAATTATTTTGACTCTCTTTGTAATTATTGTTCATTATATACTTATTATGGGAAAACAAAAAAACCCTAATAAATTGTAATCTATGTACTATTCTGATGTATTTTTAAGTTACATTATAAGTAAAGTTTAATCTAAATCGGGTCAGTAGTTATTGCGTGAATGAATAACAAACACTCCCAAACTTTCCTTCCTTATTTGGCTTCACGCTGTACCCTACCAGGGTAGTCGGAGAGAACGGAGCGAGAAACGTTACAGTCCCTGCATATTTCTCTCTTTTCCATTCATTAACCTCTTCATACATGGCCTTTGGGGGATCCTCATGTCTTTTAAGTGACCTTCTTCCAGTATTATTGATACTGTGTTCCCGAATGCCAAGCGAGGTCTTCCCCTAACTCTCTTCTCAAACTTTAGCATTTATAATGTTTGTAGGATACGAAATATAATTGTTTTAGCAAAACACGAACTTACTAACATTTCCTGGAGTGGGAATCGAACCCACAACCTGTCGCGTTTACAGTCGCACGTTTGTGGCTCTGCGCCACGACACGCGTAAAATAAAATACTTTACTATTAAATATATAATTACTAGGAACTTATCAGATGAATCAGAGTGCAGAGGAAATGATTCTTGTTTTAGTGATTATTAATTGACGTCAAAAAAGGTTCTCAATTCGACTGTATCTTTTTACTGGGTAAACCGATTTTGATGGTTCTCTTTTTATATGATAGCTAGTGCTTCTGATGTGGAACCGTTTAAATTTGGTTAAGATCTAACGAGTTTTTGAGTTATTCGTAATAACTGTAACTTTTAGTGCTTTTTATTTAAAATCGATTTACATTTTTTTGTTAAAATCCTAATTATTACGTTTTAAAAGATCATTGCGGCGCAATATCATAGTGTCTAACTGTAAACGCATTCAGTTGTGAGTTCTATTCCCACTCAGTGAAATATTTATATAGAGACTACTTCCTCGTTTTCTCTTACCAGAGTAAAGAAATTTTACTCCAGTAAGACAAAACGCGGCGTTTAGTTCCGCAACTTAACAAGCAATCCAAAATTCGGTCGGAACGGAGTGTCATGACACTGTGTTCTCTGACTACCCTGCTATGCGGGATAAAGCGTGAAGCTGCTTACGTATTACAAGATAAGATAAGATAATAATTGTATATATTTTATAAACTGTTTATTCATCATTAGTGTATTATGATAACATTATGTTTATATTTATATATTTTATTAGTAGGATCTCTTCTAATTTGGTTAGGTAGAGAGGAGGGGCTCGGACAGTGGTGGTGAACGTTAATGCGTATTTTAAAGGGGCCCCTTAAACCTAAACTTGAATCGTTAGTCCCAAGCACTCTTCACAGTCTTCTCTGTAAATGGGCACCTGCACGGTGAATCTATGGTGCGCTATGGTGTTTCCTTCTGTTTTTCTTCGTAGAATCTTTTCTAATTTGGTTAGGTAGAGAGAGGAGCTCAGATAGTAGGGATGAACGTTAATGCGCATTTTAAAGGGGCCCCTTAAACCTACACTTGGGTCGTAAGTCGGAGGTACTCTTAAAACGCCTCTCAGATCACGTTGAATCACGTTGAATACATACTGCGCTAAGGAGTGTCTTCTCTTTGGTGATAAATGATTTTGGCATAGCAGGGTACTTAGAGAAACTTTAGTGTCAATTGTGGGACCATCAAATGTATCTAGAAAATTGTTAAATCTACTTTTTGTTATAAAATATTTTTATTTTATTATATTTTTAATACTCTCTGTTCTGTTCTGTTCTTCTGTTCGTCCAGCTTCGTCTTATTAGATTATATCTAGAGCAAGTAAATATATATTTTTTAAATATAATAATTCCCTCAAGTGAGTATTGAATCCGTAACTATCATTTACAATAAAACGCTGATCACTGCGCCAATTAAATATATAGTTTTTTACCCAGTTCAAAAAAGAAAGAAGTTCTCAATTCGACTACAGTTTTTAATTTGTGTTACCGCGTGACTTTACTGTGTGAACCAATTTTTTTCTTTTTTATATTATAGTTAGTGCTTTTGATGTGGTCCCATTTAATTTGAATTAAGATCGGAAAAATAGTTTTTGAGTTATTCGTAATAATTTTATTTCTTATCGGTTTTACAGGTCAATGGAAAACACTCTCCAAGGACGCGGTACCGTCACAAAACTTGCCCAAACTTAACCCTGATGGCACAGTCATGATTATTAGGAAGAGTCGCACGGTCAAATACAAGGAGTGCAAAAAGGAGGACACTATCAGGTAGAGAGAGGGAGTTTCATTAACATTATGAATTCTAAATATCCACTAGTTAGCTTCACGCTGTATCCCGTACATAACAGGTTAGGCAAAGGGAACCAGAGAACCAAGTGTTAAGACACTACGTTCTCTTTTAACATTTCCCACTTTCCGCTGAATTGAGGCATTGCGTGTTGAGTGGCGGAACTCAACGTCGTATTTTGCCTTGTTACCAGAGCGAGGAAATGAAAATACTATATATTATGTAATATTTTTCATTTCCTTTGGTTACAGTCGCACGCTTGCCTTTCTGCGCCTCGACAGGCCTATACAAAAACAATACATATACAACTTGTTACCAAACCCAGGAAATTAAAAATTCCATTTCCTGAAGTGGGAATCGAACCCACAACCTGTCGCGTTTACAGTCGCACGCTTGTGCTTCTACGCCATGACAGGCGTTTTTTTCTTTTGTGATTCGTTAAAAAATACCCAAACAATGCATAGATAGATTTTTATGAAGATGAAGGATGAGGTTCCCAGTTCGACTGTATTTTTATTACTGCATCAAAATTGGTTAATCCAGTGAAATTCACTGGGCCAATTTTGATGATACTTTTTTATATGATAGCTAGTGTTTCTGATGTCACTATATTTATATTTAATTAGGATCTGAGGTATAGTTTTTGAGTTATTCGTAATGATTGTGTTTTTTTAGCAAATTTTCTTTGAAGTTTCTTTTCTTTTTTGTTAAAATTTTAATTGTTTTACTATGTGTATATAATAACGTTACGTTATTAATTTCTTATCATAATCATAATATTAAACAAAAATCTTAAGTCCTTTAACGTCTGTCGTGGCGCAGAGGCACAAGCGTGCGACTGTAAACGCGACAGGTTGTGGGTTCGATCAATACTCCAGGAAATGTAAAAGTTTAGTATTTTCATTTCTTCGCTTTGGTAACAAGGAAATCTGGAGATTGAGTTCCACCACTCATCACACAATACCTCAATGAAGTGGTGGGAAGTGTCTTAACACTAAGTTCTCAGGTTCCCTTTGTCTACTCTGCTATATGCGGAATACAGCGTGCAGCTAAAAGAAAAATAAATGTTCCCCTGAATGCTTATCGAATCCACCAACCAATCGCGTTTCTGTCCCACACAGACATAATGGAGTCTCCTGAATTGTTTTTTTTTTTCAGTGAGAAAACAGACAAATGGACGAACATGACGCACACACCTCTTCCCTTGAACACAGAGAGTCAAGAACAACATGAGAACAGTGTAAGTAGTATGCGTTGCTAAGCAACGTGTGTCTCATTTTAAAAAAGTGTATATCAAATATATGGTAATTTGTATTTATTTAGCTTCACGCTGTATCCCGCATATAGCAGGGTAAGCAGAGGGAACCTGAGAACCGACGTGTTAAGACATACTTAACATTTCCGTTCCCCACTTTCCGCTGAATTGAGGAATTGCGTGATAAGTGGTGGAACAGAACGCCGCGCTTTGCTTTGTTACCAGGACGAGGGAATGAGAATATCAATTAGAAATATTTAATATTTTCATGTCTAGAAGTGGGAATCGAACCCACAACCTGTCGCGTTTACAGATACACGCTTGTGCCTCTGCGCCACGATAGGCGTCTAATAAAATGATAGATTTTGGAGAAATTACTTAAAAATAACAATTAACGTTAAAACTGTCTAAGTTCCATCCATCCATCCATAGTTTCACGCCGTATCCCGAACATAGCGGGGTAGGCAGAGGGAACCTGAGACATTGCGTGTTGAATGATGGGGCTTAACACCGCCCTTTGTCCGCTAGAACGAAATTGAAGTTCAATTAAATAAAAATAATTAATTAAATAGTTCTGGGTTCGATTCTCGCCGGGATATAGTTAAAATTATTTTCCCGGTCCCATAAGATAAAAACGCGGGGTTGAGTTCCGCCACTCAAAATACGATAAAGGTTTTTTCTAACTGCCCAGCTTTGCGAGACATACAATTTCATCTATATATTAAAACGCTGTATTCCGAGTAAGTTTAGACAGAGGGAACCATAGAAATCTAGGTGTTAAGACACCCGTTCCCCACTCACGAATTGAGGCATTGGTGTGCTGAGTGGCGGAACTCCACGCCGTGCTTTGCCTGCCTGTTACCAAACCCAGGAAAAACTCCATTTCCTGGAGTGAGAGAATCGAATCCTTACAACCTGTCACGTTTACAGTCGCACGCTTCTGTGCCTCTGTGCCATGATACAGACTGTATAAGTTAATACGAATATATGACGCCATAGTCATAACTAAATTATCTTTAACAAAATAGATAGCTTTGATGTTAAAAATATATGTGAAATAATCTTCTTTATAATTATGGAGATTAACTTCTATTAATATTAAGTAAATGTGAAAATTTATAAGTATGTTTGTTACTTCTCTCACGCAAAAACTACTGAACCGATCTTGATGAAACTTCACAATATAGCTAACGGTATGTCGTGACGCAGAGGCACAGCGTGCGGGATCGCGTGGGAAGTCTGATTCCCACCCGAAAAACGTTAAAGTTTAGTATTTTCATTTCTTGGGTTTGCTAATGGCCGTAAGTAAAGTGCAGTTGAGTTCCCCCCACCCAAAGTACGAAATGCCACCCGACGGAAAGTGGGGGAACGGAGTGTCTTAACATATCGGTTCTCAGGTTCCTTCGTTGCCTACCCTGCTATGTGCGGGATACAGAGTGAAGCTAAAAAAAAAAATAACACACTTTATTGCACACATAATGAGGAAAGAATTAGAAAACACACAAATATCTAGATAAGCAAAGGCGACCTCATCACTAAAAGCAAGTGGATTCAGTGGGACCGTCATATTGTGACACGTGATGATCACAATAATTATAAGCATTTCGTTCGAAATAATATATTTTCTGCTATCATGTTCGTGCCATTAAATTATTTAATTTCCCGGCTCTAATAGGAGAAAGCTCAACTCAGCACTCAATGTGTCAAATCTGTTTAGAAAGTATATAACCTAGTGTAAAAACATATTTAGAAAAACGTTTAAAAAAATTTGAACGCAGCGACTCGAACCCGCGCCTCTTGAAAAACCGTCCAAGCGCTCTGACCGCTAAGCCATGCGTTCTATATCCGGCTGCGTTGAATTCTTATATAATATAATAATATTTTTTCTGGGCCTTAAGCTACCCAAAGATTATTTCCCAAAGAACAATCTATTTGGCAAGAGAGAATGTTATAGAGGTTAGTTGATATTTTTTGAAGTTTTTAAAGTGTTAAACTTTAAAACTTCAAAAATATAACTTAGTTTATTAACATCACTAGGTTCTTTTCTCGTATCATGCTATAGATAAAAACACTCCCAAATCCTCTATTTATTCCTTCACAGGTAGCGTATCGTTTACAATCATTAAGTTCTATCGCGAATAACATAAGCCCTAATAATAAAATTCTACCACAAAAATCAAATGATAAAGCCGAAAAAACAGGACGCCATCATGCAAACAGACCCAATACATTCAGAAGAAGAAGAAACATATCAACACAGTTACACGGAATCCGAGAAATCGATACCGGATATCGATTATCACCAATACAAAGACAATTATGATGACGAATTAAAAAAATATGAAATACCGAAAGATTTCTCGAAACCACCAGAAGATTATATACCACAGACAAACGAGGAATATAATAAGGAAGCGGAGAAATACGCCTTTTAGAACGAAAACGGTAACAATCATTTCGATTTCCCCCTAAACAGGATAATCTCGAGTAACGGTTTTCCTAAAATGGGTGATGTCTATTTCGACAAGGATTATCAGAATCGGCCAGATTTTTGCTATCAGAATCAAAATTATCAAGACAGTGTGGAGATTTTGAGGAATCAACAACATAATTTACAAATTTTGCAAGAACAGCATCGGGCAAGCTACAGAGAATCAGAATTTTTTTAATGAGAATCATATAAAGCAGGAAATCGATTTTGGCAACGATGAAGAGAAGTTTATATATGAATCGAATAAAGATCAGATTGGTATGTTGCTTTTTTGATTAAACGTTTTTTTTTGTTTTTTTTTAGTGAGTAATCGATTTTTTTGGAGGGTAGACATCAAGATTATTAAATTCATTTAAATATATTAATTTCCCAAGTGTACATTGAATTTTCTACCGTAGTGTTTATAGTTAGATACTGTCCCACACATACACAATGACAATTTATTCGATTTTATTTCCCATGGTAGTTAGTTACGATGTGTTAGTTTTTGTTGTGTAGTTATTTTTATGCATTTTGGATTCTCCAGGATATCGCTTTTTTTTTTTTTTTTTTTCTTTTTCTATGTC
Source organism: Philaethria dido (assembly GCA_033558755.1). NCBI lineage: Eukaryota > Metazoa > Arthropoda > Insecta > Lepidoptera > Nymphalidae > Philaethria > Philaethria dido. The sequence continues at coordinate 302,481 of JAKGSA010000750.1, forward strand.
TCTATGTGCAGTAGTTTCGTTCCTCCTCTCTCAGCACTCCCCGTACACTCCCTCGCGTCCCTACACGCCACATGTCATGTCTCTATGTGCAGTAGTTTGCTCCCTCCCCTCTCTCAGCACTCCTGTACACTCCCTGCGTTCCTACACGCCACATGTCATGTCTCTATGTGCAGTAGTTTCTCGTTCTCTCTCTCAGCACTCCTGTACACTTTCGCGTCCTTACACGCCATGAGGCTGTTTCATGTCTCTAAAGTGTGCAGTAAGTGTTTCGTTCTCCTCTCAAATTTCTACACTCCTCGCGTCCCTACACGCCATGTCATGTCTCTATGTGCAGTAGTTTTTCTGCCCTCCTCTCTCTCTCAGCACTCCCCTACACTCCTCAAGTGTCCCTACACGCCACATGTCATGTCTCTATGTGCAGTAGTTTCTCGTTCTCCTCTCTCAGCACTTCCCTACACTCCCCTCAAGTGTCCCTACACGCCACATGTCATGCTCCTATGTGCAGTAGTTTTTCGTTCTCCCTCTCTCAGTACCCCAGCCAGTCCTCGCGTCCCTACACGCCACATGTGTCATGCTCCTGTGCAGTAGTTTCTCGTTCTCCTCTCTCTCAGCACTCCCTACACTCCCTGCGTGTCCCTACACGCCACATGTCATCTCTATGTGTAGTTTCTGCTCTTCCTCTCTCAGCACTCCTGTACACTTCCCAAGTGTCCCTACACGCCACATGTCATGTCTCTATGTGCAGTAGTTTCTCGTTCTCCTCTCTCAGCACTTCTACACTCCCGCGTCCCTACACGCCAAATGTCATGTCTCTATGTGCAGTAAGTTTCGTTCCCTCCTCCTCTCAGAACTCCCTACACTCCCCAAGTGTCCCTTACACACCACACATGTCATGTTTCATGTGCAGTAGTTTCGTTCCCTCCTCCTCAGCACTCCCCTACACTCCTCAAGTGTCCTCACACACCACATGTCATGTTTCCTATGTGCAGTAGTTTCGTTCTCCTCCTCAGCACTCCCCTACACTCCCTCGCGTCCCTACACACACCACATGTCATGTTTCTATGTGCAGTAAGCCTCTCTCGTCTTTCCTCTCAGCACTCCCCTCTACACTCCTCAAGTGCGTCCCTAGTACACACCACATGTCATGTTTCTATGTGCAGTGTTTCTCGTTTTCCTCCCTCAGCACTCCCCTACACTCCCAAGTGTCCCTACACACCACATGTCATGTTTCTATGTGCAGTAGTTTCGTTTTCCTCCTCTCAGCACTCCCCTACACTCCCCGCGTTCCTACACACCACATGTCATGTGCCTTCCAGCGTGCAGTAGCTTCCCCGTGTACGTTGTCTCGTCAGTCACCACCAACGTAAGCGTTTTATATATAGATTTTTTTTCTTTTCAGATCCCAATACAATATATGAAAATCAAAGGAACATTGAAGAGCAAAGATTATTAGAAATACAGCATCAAGTGAAACAGGAACCGGATACGTCTAATGGTAATATATATATTTTAACCGACTTTTTTAAAAAAAGAGGTTCTCAATTCGACTTTTTTTTATGTTAAGGCAAATCTTTTTAGTGGGTAAACTTATTTTTATGTTTCTTTTTTTTTAATTTTATAAAGGTGTCGTAGTTTTTGAGTTCTTCGTAATTACTACGATTTTTTATTTATTTTTAGTGCAATGGATTTAGAGTCGGTTTTTGATCCTTGGAAATAAATGAATTTGAATATTAAAAGAATGATTTTGAAAAATATATTTTAGAAAACATATAAAGAGTTGAACGAACTACTAGTTGGACTCGTACTTGCGCCTCTTGTTTCCTATCCAACGCTAACCACTAAGCCATACGTTGTTATCTCACTACGTCGAAATTCTTATACGCTTCCTTCTATGTACTTATTTTCATATGTCTTTTTTGTTTTTCGTTTATTGAGTGTGTAATTTTAAGTAAAAAAATAAATAAATTTGAAGTTTAAAAGATTGAATTTCCCTTCAATTCCAGGCTGCGACAGTGTAATGCAACCTCAGACGAGTCCGTACTACTCTACCAGTAGTAATACTGTTGCAGGTATGTTAATTAAAAAAAAAATAAAAAAAGTTATTTAAAAAAAACAAAAATATATATTTTGACATTTCATTTAAAAATTTTCATTTAGAAGTAATTTTTATAAGTAGATGTGAAAAGTATTTCAAATTAAAAAAAAAGATTTGGATTTAATTTTGTCATTTGTATAAAAATAATGTTTAGTATAAGTTAATTACTCAATTCGGCGGAAAGTTGGGGAACGGAGTGTTTTAACACTAGGTTTTCAGGTTCCCTCTGTCTACCCTGCTATATGCGGGATACAGCGTGAAGCTAAAAAAGTGCTTATTTTTTGATATTGAGGCTATCGTGTCGTCATGGATTAGTGTGATATTGGTAGTGGATCCGATCCCGCATATCAGGATTGTCGGAGAGAATCTAGTGTTAAGACACTCCGTTCTCAACATCTCGTCTGAATTCGAAATATTGCGACTTAAGCGACGGAATTTAACGCCGCGTTGTGCCTTACGAGGGCAACAACCATAGCGTTTACAGTCACACACATATGCTCCGCTCTAGGATGGCAAAAAAAGCGCAGTGTTGAGTTCCGCAACTTGAAACGCAATGTCTCAATTCGAGAGAACGAAGTGTTTTCACACTAGATATTCTCTGACTACTCTGATGAAAGACCTGGGAGAAAGCATGAAAGTATATATTTTTTCTCAGGTGGCGGTTATTATCAACAAATTACCCGACCCGGCCCTGAACTCCTGATCGCCAAACAGAATGCCCTCGCTGCACATCAACAGCTATGTAAATATAATATATATTTATTTTTTTTATAAGTGGTGTGTCCTGACACAAGGTTCTCTATTAAAGCGTGAATAAATGAGTAAATAATGAATATATGTAATATTTATATATTAATACGTGAAGCAAAAACTTTGTACCCCTTTTTACGAAAATTACGCGGACGGAGGAGCATGAAACTTGGCACACTTATAGTTTATATAGCGAAAAATAATGCATAAAATTATATTAAATTAATAAAATAAATGTTACACACATTGCCATGGTTTAACATACATGTTTATATAAAGTGACATATACGTTGTTAGACAACGTGTTGTGAACGCGTCAACGGGGACACTATTATTTAAATATATGCAAGCATATGCATGAAATGAATACGGCATATATATATGCATAAATGTCACAAAATTAGAATTTCGGCAAAAGTTTTCGTTGTATTTGTGAAGTCGGTTACGATTCGACTGTTTTCGGTAATATTTGGCAATAGTCGGCGATATTCGGCTGTTTTCGGTAAAATTCGACACTATTCGGTAGTATTTAACTAAATGCGAGTACAAATTGTCGTTATTTCTGAAAATAATTTTGTATTTCAATGAGTCTATTTTCATCAGTCTTTTGTTTTAAAAGAAAATAAAAAAAAATGTTTTTCCTTGTTTTGTTGCAGTGGAAATGGGAACGAATGGTTTTGGATTCGATTTCCACTTTAGGAATGATTATATTGACGAAGCGGGTAGTTAAGTTCCGCAACCTAACACCCATAGTCTTGAATTCTTGCGGTGCGTGGAGAACGGAGTGTCTAGACACTAGGGACTCTCTGACTACTCTGCTGAATTATTAATAATATAAATTGTATTTTTCAGGGCAAAATACAATGAAGCGGCCATTTTTCTACAGCGACAGTCAACACTACAATACGCAGCAATTGATACAGAGATGTGAGGTTAGTGATAAAGTTAGTGATATAGTGATAAAATAGTAAAAAAACACAATTGACACAAACATAGTCTCTTTTTTTAAGTTTTTTTATTATAATATTAGATCTTGGGGTCAGTCGTGGCGTAGAGGCTGAAGCGTACTATTGTAAACGCGACAGGTTGTGGGTTCGATTCCCACTCCAGGAAACGAAAATATAAAATATTATTATAGATATATAATTTGATGTATTCATTTCCCCGCTCTGATAAAAAAACGGATATGTCTGTCGGGAGAGTGTCTTAACACTAGGTTCCCAGGTTTCCTCTGCCTGCCTATCTATATCTATCTGCGGGATACAGAGTGAAGTAGTAGAAATTTGTAAAAGGCAACGTATTGCTTAGCGGTTAGTGTTTAGGTGGGAAACAAGAGATACGGGTTCGAGTCCCGTTACGTTCATATTTTTATGTGTTGCCTAAAAATGTTTTTCTCATCCTATGTATGTTTGTAACGCCTGTCGTGGTGCAGAGGCACAAGCGTGAGACTGTAAACTATATGTTGTGGGTTCGATTCTCACTCCAGGAAATGTAAAATTTAGTATTTTCATATCTTGGGTCTGGCAACAAGGCTAAGCGCGGCGTTGAGTTCCGCCACTCAACACGCAATGCCTCAATTCGGTGGAAAGTGGGGAACGGAATTGTTGGAAGTGAATGGAATGTCTTAACACTAGGTTCTCTGGTTCCCTCTGCCTACCCTGCTATATGTGGGATACAACGTGAAAATAAAAAAAAAGAAGTATGTTTGTAAAATTTCAAAATAGTTAAAAAATCTTATATATATATTTTTTTAATTTTTTTTTTCAGGACTTACCAAGAATCCTTCAGTGATGAGAGACATTCCAAAGTAAATGTTAACCTTTTTTTTAAAAAAAAACGTATTCTCTATGCGACGATAATCTCTCGGTGGTTTTACACTTTATTTTTTTTTTATAATAATAATTATAGATTATTTATATTTCTATTTCCATTTCTATATTGTAAATATATTGTTTTCTTTTTTGGCGGCAATTTTGACTTTGACAGTACGGCTATATTTTATTTTATCTGTATTAAAAAAGATTAAATCGCTGCTTTGGAAGAAGACTGGAAAAAGACATCTCCAAAAATCATCATTATCGAGAAAACGTCGTATAAAGTTTTTTTGTTATTTACGAACTACTTGGCAATGATATCTATGCACTTGGTGCTTCAAAATTGCTGTGCCCTGTTAAACTTGCTTACCTTAAAGTACTAACTACTAACTACCTTAAAGTACTAAAATAACTTTGGCACGACTGAAAATGTGACACTCTTGAACCGAAAAATCCATAACATTCATCCAAAGTAAAACTGATACATCTGCCCTCTGACGGCAAACGTTGCAAGCTTCATTTATGACAGTCTTCCACATAATAGTATACCACATTACCATCTTGAGACTTGACTAAAATGGAATTCGAAAATTTTTGAGATGTGACAGTCTTTTTCCAAAGCAGCGAAATGATTTATTAATTGTTTTTTTGGTTTAGGGCAGCTTTTTTTTTTTCGTTTGTCAAAATTTTTTTGTACGTTGTTTCGAAATGTGATATTTTTTTTTAATATAGCTGTGTTTTTTTATTATCTGTGGAAGAAATTTAGTATGTGTTACTTTTTTTTATTGTTGCACAGATAAAAAATTGTTGCCGTTTCGTTTCTTTTTTTTTATAAACGTTATATTTTTTTTTTCAATATATATATTTATGAAATCTGATTTTTTTATATAGGTTATGTATAGTTTTGTTTTTTTTTTTTAAATATATTCTAAGAAAAATCTATTTATATTCTTACAATATGGTTACCAATAATTCGCGTCATCATTTTCGATACAGCATTTTTTTTTAATAAAAAAAAAAAGAAAAAGGCTGCTATATCGATTTTGATAAACTTTAGGGAGGTGATATTTTATCGAATTTACGTGGCAATTATAAATAAATGTTAGTAATAAGTTCATTTCTTCGTCACAATTGGTTTCTTTTTTTTTTCAAGTAAGTAGATCTTGCCAAAGTTTTTTTTTTATTTTTGCACAAACTCGTGTCATAGACATGATTTTTTTTATGTGTATATAATTTTTTTTTCAATATTTGTAGAGTAAATTTTTTTTGTAAATATGTATTCTTTTTTTTATAACAATTTTAAATTGTATTATTTTTTTTTCATTGTATATATACTAATGGTAAGAAAGATTATTTTCATTTACATCATTTTTTTCTGCAAATATTTTAACATGTCTATGACAGACTATATATATATTATATTATATATTGTAATTTTTTTTAAATCTTTTTTTTTCTACTTTGGTGCTGTTTTTTTTTTCGATTTCCAAAATATATGCATTTCATAGAAATAAATATTCGAGTACAATTTTTTTTTTGGATTTACGCACATTGTAGAGAGAACGCTAGTTTTTTTTTTATTTGATATATTTTTTTGCTTAAAAAAAATTATTTACCGTAGCATGTAAGTTTTTTAACGCGGGATGGTAGAATGAATGAGCGTGCACTTTTTTTTTAATTTTGGCCCCTTATTTTTTTTTCGTTTTTTGAATGTCAAAATTGTGATCGTATATTGGATGGATATTTATATAAATATAGATTGAGAGAAAAAAAGAATTATATTTTTTATCCGTACGCTCTTTAGACCAAAGCTGTGACATGTAAGGTAATGTTAATATATATATATGCGAGAATATAGTTTTACTCGATTTTGCAGATATTGTGATAATCTCTAAACCAAACTTAATTTAGTTAAAAAAAAAATATTAAAAAAAGATTTTTTTTTTCAAACAATGCATAGGAGTAAAACTATTTTTTCGATAGACTTTTTTTGGGGAGTTCCAAAAAGCTTCTTTTGTGTATTTCTTGTACTTATGTACTGGTTTTTTTTGTGGCTTTTTTTGGGACTTCCCCCAAAGAGTGTAATAGTGTTAAGAGATGTTAAGTGCTACAAAACATTTTGTTTATATATTTTTTACAGCAGTGGCCATTAAATTAAAATAAGTGGATTTTTTAAATTTGTTTCTTTTTTACCTTCTACGCAACACATATTTGGGGATTTTCACTAATAATGCATTCGATTAGGCACTAATATAGACAAATAGACTAATCCTAGTTTTTTTTAGCTTCACGCTGTATCCCGCACATGGCAAGGTAGGCAGAGGGAACCTGAGAACCGACGTGTTAAAACACTCCGTTCTCTTACAACAAATCCGTTCCCCACTTTCTGCCGAAATGAGGATATATTCCTTCGAGATATATCCCACACATAGCAGGGTGGGGAACCTGAGAACCTAGTGTTAAGACACTTTGTTCTATTAAGATTTATTTTCCCTTCTGTTTCTGTTTATATATAATCACTTAAAATATATTTCAAAATCAAAATATTCTTTATTCAAATAGACTGTTACAAGCACTTTCGAATCGTCAATTTACAAAGATGTCAGTAGTGTCAGTCCTAACGGAAGCTACCACCGGTGAGGAAGGCGGTTCTGCTGAGAAGAGCCGGCAACAAACTCAACAGTTATCTTACCTTATCTAGTTCCTTTAGTTATTCAGTACCTTTTCTATAGACGTTTATTTTAGATATATCACTACTGCGTTCTGCTTGTAAATGATTGTCCATTTTTTTTAGATCTAAAAAAAATGGACATTCAAGGTACTTTATATTGAACAAAGTGAAAAATTTATTTTAATTTCGCTTAGAAAAAATCAATTTGAGTCCTCTTGTGAGCCAAAACGCGGGGTTGATGTCCACCACTTCACACGCAATGCCTCATTACGGCGGAAAGTAGAGAATGGACATAAAAAAGAACGGAGTGTCTTAATACTAGATCCCACCTACCTAGAACCCTATTTTGTGCGGCATACCATATAAAAAAAGCTAAAAAAAAGAAAAAAGTCAATAACCAAAAATTAAAATAAATAACACATTGCACAATATATTTAGTTTTAATAGGGGCAGACCAACAACATACGGAATAGTCGCTCCTAAAGTATATATAATCCTAGACCTCAAGAAGATTTTATGATTTATCTAACATTTGACACCTGTCGCGGCGCAGGAGCACAAGCGTACAACTATAAACGCGACAGGTTGTGGGTTCGATTCCGACTCCAGAAAATGGATTTTTTTATTTCCTGGGTTTGGTAACAAGACAAAGTGCGGCGTTGCGTTCCGCCACTCAGCACGCATTGCTTCAAATCGGCGGAAAATGGTTAACGGAGTGTCTTCACACTAGGTTCCCTCTGCCTACGTGACGTGCATTGACTTCTTATTAATCAATGATTCGAAAGTGCCCGTAATAACCTAGTTAAATATATGAATAATGTGTACGAGAACACGTTCAAATATATTGTAAACATTTAATTTTCTAAAAAACAAAAATTTCTTTTAGTTTTTTTTACAGTTAGACGCTGTCCCACACGATGACCTCTAACTTATGTCATATTACATTACAAAGTAAACATAATCATAAAAATAATACGAGAAGGAAACACTTCTTTTTTTTTCAACTTCACGCTGTATCCCGCATATAGCAGGGTAGGCAGAGGGAACCTGAGAACCTAGTGTTAAGACACTCCGTTCCCTTTCAACAAATCCGTTCCCCACTTTCCGCCAGACTGAGGCAAACCCAGAAAATGAAAATACTTAATTTCCTGGATTGGGTATCGAACGAATCGAACCCTCAACCTGTCGATTTACAATCGCACACTTGTGCCTCTGCGCCACGACAGGCTAAGGATATACTTAGGATACCTTTTAACGAAAACTATGTGGACAGGGGAGTAAATATATAATAGCATACATGTAGTGTACATGGAGAAGAAATGTAACAACTATATTTATAAGAATAATGTATCAGAAATATTTTAAATTAATAAATAAATGTTGCACATATGTTTAACGTACACTTTTATAGAAAGTTACATACACGTTAAAAGGCCACTTATATTTTACACGTCAATTAGTAGTATCGATTATTGCATTTATTTCACAATGGAAGCTTTTTTTTTATCGTGAGAAAATCCGTTACGGACACCCGCCCGATTGGGGACTCGGGACGGGTTATGTGGGACTCCGGGCCGACTGTAACTAAAGCCCCCTAAAACCTCACGATGCTCCTCCTCTACCGCCACTGGCCGAGGCCCATAGTAACTCTCGAATTATCCGTGAAACCTCGGCGGCGGGAGCCAGGCCTTAACCTCAGTAACGTGAGTGTAATTTTAATGCATGTGCAAAGCGCGGTGTTAAGATCCACCAAATAACAGGCAATATCTTAATTTCGGGCAACAGTGGAGAACGGAGTGTTTTGAGATTACCTTCTCTGAACACTCTGCTGTGCAAATAAACGTGTGAATCATATTTTAATTTTATTGCTGTCCAAAAATGATTGGGATGTTTTTTTTTATAAATTAAATTACATCCACGGGCTCACATTTGCCCGTGCCTTTTGTTAGGTTTTTTTATTTATTAGAGTTAATTTGCAGCATACTTGTACAGAACTACTTAATTGTATCTTAAAACTATGGTGAGATCCACACCGACTGACATTTTTTTTTTTTAATTAGTCAATTGTTAGTGTTTATTATTACTATAATTTATGATTGGAATGTTGCAATTTTAACTGAATACTGGCTTTAAACGTTTCATCTTGTTCCTGTCGCCTGTCGTGGCGCAGAGGCACAAGCGTGTGACTGTAAACGCGACAGGTTGTGGGTTCGATTCCCACTCCAGGAAATGTTAGTTTTCATTTTCTGGGTTTGGTAATAAGGCAAAGCGCGGCGTGGAGTTCCGCCACTCAGCACGCAATGCCTCAATTCGGCGGAAAGTGGGGAACGGAATTGTTGTACGAGAACGGAGTGTCTTAACACTAGGTTCTCGGGTTCCCTCTGTCTGCCCTGCTATATGCGGGATACAGCGTGAAGGTAAAAAAAAATATCTTTTTTCTCTTTTAATCGACTTGGAAAAAATGTATTCTCAATGGAACTGTACTTTTCTATGTGTGCTACCTCATAACTTTTTACTTTATACAGTAGCAGTGGCAAGGTGAAAATTACAGTTAGGCAAGCCGATAAACTAAGGGAGGCATGACTAAAGGATTACTAAGGAATGTATATTTAGAGAAGCTGGTAATTTTTAGGGAAGCCAATATATTTAGGGAAAATGGTATAGGATGGCAAGGTATTTAGTAATTTCTCTATCGAATTTTGGCGCTGACTTTTCTAGGTCTATAAGATGTCAGAGCTTGTGTTTTTGCACTTTTATGCCCAATAATTTCCTGGTGACCATTTTTTTAACTCTCACATCTTGTTTGACTTTGTTTGGTCTCATACTTGTACTTTGAAAAGTTAGGCAAGCCGGTGAGAATCGAGTTGTATGAACGCCTCGCTACTGGTAGCTATTATAGTACTTCTGATGTTGTCCCATTTAAATTTAGTTAATATCTGACGAGTAGCTTTTGAGTTTTTCGTTATAATTTTATTTGAAATTTAAATTCCAAATTATTTATGTCTCGTGTTATTTCTATTATTGAAAGCTATATATGATAATTTTATTTTTAGGTCACAAGGTTGAGCACTAACTACTTATTGGGTTGTTGTTATGCAGTTTATTAACATTATTATAAATATTAATAAATAACGCAGTACGCAGACATCGACTGAACGTAAATTTGAGTAGTTGTGAGTTCGATTTCCACTTAAGAGAACCATCATATTTGTAATAGAATGCCATGGGGATGTCCAGATGGGGTGATTCCAATGGGGTCCTAAGTGGCGGAACTCAACGCCGCGCTTTACCTTGTTACCAAACCCAGGAAATGAAAATACTAAATTTTACATTTCCTGGAGTGGGGATTGAAGCCACCACCTGTCGCGTTTAGAGTCATACGCTACTGCCTCTGCGCCACGACACCGTTAAAAAATAAAATACTATAAGCAAATATAAGCTTCAGATCCATAAAACCGGACACGGACGCAAAAAATTATTCATATATAACTACAGAATAAAAATTACAGTAGAAAAAATAAAAAAATAACCTCAGTCAAGTTAATATATAGATTACAAAATTGCAAGTGAAGTAAAATTTATTTTGAATATAATTTATATTGAATAATATTGGTAATCATATAAGTAAATATATTTATTACTAATAGTAAATAAATAAATAAATAAATAAATAAATAAATAAATAAATAAAGCGTGAAGTTAAAAAAAAGTAAGTAACTACTCGTCAAATCAAATACACACATCAGAAGCACTAGCTATCAAGAACTAGGAATTTTCAAAATGGGTTCACCCAGCGAAAGGTTATGCGGTAAACACACACATACAAATTACAGCCGAAATATATATATTATATTTTATGGATAACAGATGGCAAACGAGCAGAAGGACCACCTGATGGTAAGTGGTTACCTTCGCCCATGGACATCTGCAACACCACAGATGTTGTAGATGCGTTGCTGACCTAGATGATACAGATGGAAGGGGTAACAATGTAGTATTCCGCTATCGGAACCACCACATTTTGGGGAAAGGGTGGATGGTAAAGGGAAAAATCTGGCTAACATGCCATTGAACCGGAACACATCATTAGATATTTTACGGTTCGTGTTTCACATGATAGTGGTCGCTAGCCAGACGGAGGTCTTACCTACGCTACCCAGCGGCGGAGGAGAATTGTATTCTAACCCCGTCCGATCACAGGGAAAATAATAAATAGTCTCCTCCTCCCTGAAAATTCTGTGTTTAACCCTTATCGAACGAAGTCGCAGCCACCTCTAGTATATTTTACAAGTATTATATACTTTACTTTAGTGTCTAATACTAGGTTCTCTTGTTCCCTCTGCCTACCCTACTATGTGCGGGATACAGCGTGAAGCTAAAAATATGAAAAGAAAACAAAAAAAAAATACTTTTAAATAAAATAACATTGACTGACGTCCAAAATTGATTATACATTTATATATTAAAATATAAAACTATGTTTATTGAGCGTTAATTGATGAATGAACTGATTGCAGTTCAAGTTGTCATTTTAATTGGAGTTCGGTTCCAGAACGGACGTTTTTGTGGAAAAGGTAAGATAATATATGCCCACCTCTAAGTAAAATAAATATGTCGTTATATATCTACATATTTTTTATTTACTAACTTAAAAAAAGGAATTAAATGAAACTATTTTAACCGGATTAATCGCGTATATTTTAGTATCTGGAAATATATTTTTGGAAACCTGACGTTTCGAACACTACGTTAGTCCGTGGTCACAGGTAGAGTCTACCTGTATTTCCGAATACTAAAATATACGCGATTAATCCGGTTAAAATAGTTCAATTTAACACGTGTAATAATCGCGAAAATCAGAGAGCTCATTAAAAAAGGAAGTTTTCAATTAGGCTGGTTTTTATGTACATATCGCACCTTTAGAATTATAGGGACCTAATCAAAAACATGAATTAATTTTTTGCCACGAAACTACTTAAGACAATGATCTTTATCGACTTTGATTGAAACAAGAATATAAATTAAAATATAATTAAAAAATATATTTTCAAAAAACTTAAATGTACAAATCTATATTGAAGTTTCCCAAAAAATATTTTTTAAAATAGGTCACTATAATTCTAAAGGTACGATATATTACCGCATAACTTTTTACTGGGTGAACTAATTTTGATGATTCTTTTCTTATATGATAGCTAGTGCTTCTGATCTAATCTCATTTAAATATCTGACTAGTAGTTTTTGAGTTATTTGTAATAGTGTATTTTATATAAAGTCAGGTTCTTTTGTTAAAATCTTAATTGTTACTTATAGGATTTATCTAAAGCATTTGAATATGTAGACCATAAATGACCGTGATTTAGACGACATATACCACTACGGCTTTCAAGATGCTGTCTTTCATATTGTTACCTCGTATAAATAAACCACCACCAGTAAATCCAAAAGGTTGTTATAAATAACATAAAAGCATCTGGATTTTGTCTAAGGGATTTCCAAAAGGATCTATTTTTAGACCCCTTTTATTTTTGAGTATCCAGTTAATTATTAATCTTGTATCTATCTCCTTAAATATTAAAATTTATATTTTCATTACCTTGCTCTGGTAACAAGCGAAAGCGCGGCGTTGAATTCCGCCACTCAGCACGCAATGCATCCATTCGGCGGCAAGTGGGGAACGGTAATGTTAATGGAATAGAGTGTCTTAACAGGTTTTCCATTTTCCTTTGTGCGGGTTACAGCGTGCAGCTAAAACAATGTATTTACTTTTGCAATATCATGTAACATCATGTCCGAGGCACAGATGCTCTAATAATGTTAGGTCATTTTAGTCCCATAGTAAGCTTCCAGTTGCCATTTTTAGAACTGCTGAAAATAATTTGGGTGATATCAGGTCAACTAGTCAAACCTCTAGACAGTTTATTTTTGGTAATTTTAATAATTTATATTCATAAAATAAAAATATTCTATTATTCAGATGAACTTGACCTTCACTTTCTGACTTTATAATGCCTTCTAGATATTATTATGGTCTACAGTATGCAATCTACAAACTCCAAGTAATACACTTGGATTACTTTTTATCATATTTTTATATTATACAAAAAATTGGTGGTTCTCAATTTAACTTAATTTCTTTATGTGTTACCATATAAATGTTTACTGTATGAACCGATTTAAGTGATTCTCTTTCCATAAGATAGCTAGTGCTTCAGATTTGGTTCCATTTAAGTTTAATTAAGGTGTGACTATTAGTTTTAGAGTTATTCGTAATAATTCTACTTTTTAGAGCAATTTTATTGGAAATCGATTTTCTTTTTTGTTAAATTTGCTTCCTAATTCAATTTTTTCTTCTTGTATAATACTAATTAAAATGACTTTGTTATTGAATACGAAGGTGACTAGCCGTTTCCTGTTTTCAATATTTGTCCTTGTCCATGATTCCCTATCAATTATTCTTATCCTCACTTGTTTCTTCCCTTTTCTATAGTTATATCACTTTCCCAGGTTAATTTCGTTCTGCAGTTTTGTTTACAATAATTTAGATTTTAATAAAAAAGAAAGCCGATTTTAAAGAACATGATAAATGTAATGATGATGAAATACAATTATTACGCATAACTCAAAAACTACTCGTCACTATATCAGAAGCACTACCTATCACAATAATAAATTCACCTATTAAGTTATGCGGTAATATACATAAAAAATACAAATAAATTGATGATTTTCTTTTTGGAGTTGCTTAAAAACATAGCTTTTATGTAAAATAATTCACTACAAAATTGCAACATTCACTACAATACAATATATTGTATCATACATATGTATTTATAAGTAATAGTTAACAGTGTGTTTTCATTAATAGGCCAAGTTCAGTAGAATCTAAAAAATAATTATTTGCTGTAGTACGATCAAAGTTCAATACTACTATGATTTGAATTAAAAAAACATTAGAAAGCATTACATAAACAGTGTTTGTTAAATATATTACTTTGTATTATAACTATATAAAGAATGTCTTGAGACCGCCTGTCGTGGCGCAGAGGCACAAACGTGCGACTGTGAACGCGAAAGGTTGTGGGTTCGATTCCCACTCCGGGAAATGTAAAATTTAGTATTTTCATTTCTTGGGTTTGGTAACAAGGCAAAGCGCGGCGTTGAGTTTCGCCACTCAACACGCATTGCCTCAATTCAGCGGAAAGTGGAGAACGGAATTGTTGAAAGAAAATGGAGCGTATTAACACTAGATTCTCTGGTTCCCGCTGCCCAACCGTGCTATATGCGGGATACAGTGTGAAGTTAAAAAAAAACATTGGCGATGCATTTGTGATTTGAAAAAAGACGGAGTAGTTAGAGAGAACCTAAGCTCCACTCTCCTTTCAGTCCTTTAAGTGGTGAAATTCAACGCCGCGTTTTACCCTTAGACGTTTGTGTGACCCTTTTGTGATATATGTCCGCGAGCCTCTCCCTACCTAACCAAATTTGAAAAGATCTTACTAATGCTGCCTTCGAAATACGTGCTAGAAATGAACTTATAATAGTTCTAGACTGGTCGAGATCTTTTAGTAAATCATAGATAGATTTTACTGTTATGTCTCTTAAACCTTCTACCACGTATATACTCTAAGCTTTTTCCTTCCTGATCAATTTAAAGTTCTTCTTTATGAAAATGAAAAATGATTATCTTTTGGAATATTTTTACGAATGGCGTTGTAAGTTCTACCAGTATTATACATTTTGGGCTTCTAGAGTAAAGAAAAAAGTTCCACGTGCGTCCATCACAAGAATTCTAATCAAACGTTGGTGCCAAAATTTTGCAAGACTTTTGTGTAGGATTTTTAGACGAATCCTCTTTCTTAAGTTGATCACTTCACTTCACTTAACTTCACGCTTATCCCTAGCGGGGTAGTCAGAGTTCCGGAGCGCCAAACGCTACGGTCCCTGCGTAACTCTTTCGCCTCGTCCACAGTCAGTAACCTCTTCTAGCATGCCCTCTTAAGTTGATAATTGTTTTATTTCTTTGTGCTCGTGTGTGTCTTATTTCTTTGTGCGCGTTTCTGAGATTTTAGTTAATATCTAGATGTCGTGTTTTAAGGGATATCCTGGTTGTTAGCTCGATTCCCCTAATGAGGAATGATCATACATATATATTTTTTCATTTCTGTGCTTTTCGTTAGATTTGGCAGAACCTACTCAACACGTTATATCTTGTATTAAAGCGGAAATTGAACAACAGTTTTGTGTGTCTTGATTAGGTTTTCTCTTATTACCTTAATATGCGGGATGAAGCGTGGAAGTGTTTTTTTATCAATATTAAATTTTTATATAATTGTCGAATATTATGTATCTGTCTATGATCTCTTGACCTACGTATTCTACATCTAATTAATATTTACATACAATCAATATTGTAATGCTTCAAATCGATTAAATTTGCTTAAATTGTTTATTTTTTTATGATGCTATTTAACAGTGTTCACGTCATATATACAAAAATAAACTTTCTGAGTTGTTGTGTGTTTAAAGCTCACAGTAGAATGATTATATTTAAAATTATTTCGATTTATCCGCTCTTATAAGACAAAATGCGGCGTTGAGTTTCTTTTAACTTTCCAAGTTCGAGATATTTGCTTATTGAGACGCGATACTCAACGGTAGCCGGAGGATGGAGTATCTTGATCACTAAGTTCCCTCTAACTGTTCTGCTGATTAAAAGAGTGAAGATGCTAGTTCTTATACTCTCAATGTAAATTGTATTTTTTTGCATGAAATAGACAAATATCCACCCATCTTCTTCTTCTTCTTCTTTTAGTGCCTCTCCAACTAGTGAAGGTTGGCAGTCAGCTTCGCATATTCAGTCCTATTCCTGGGTACATGGAATAGCTCTACAGCGCTATAGGATATTAGTAGTTCCAATATTAGTAGGATATATCCTACTAGCAGGATAGATGGGTGGATATTTGTCTATTCATGCAAAACACTTATATATGTATATATGTGTTTTGCATGAACACATATATATGTAGATCTCTATGAGATCCTATAGGATATCTCTAAGAATATTGTCAACAATATCGAGTACATTTACAACTGTTCCTTCACTCACTGAGCAGCTGATGGACAACGCACAGCTGAAAATGCAGACCCTAGAAGGCTAAAATTTGCCATGTAGGTTCCTTGAAAATTTGGGAGAGCAGGGAGCACATAAAGGATATTCTGAAATTCTAAAAGAAACTTTAAAAAATGTAAATATATTTTTACAATCGAGATTTTTGAAGATAGAAAAAGAAAACTTTTGGGCAACAATACATACATGAGAGAAGAAATTTCTGAGGATTCCATGGTTTCAATGTGTGGTGCTGAGTCTATTGCATTACAAGGAATGGAGAGGAACTAACTGTGACTTGCAATACAATCTAGGTTTAAAGGGTCCCTTTAATTTGCATAAATATTTTCCTCCACTGTCCAAGCGCCTCTCCTAATCACATTTGAAAGGATCCTACCAATGCCGCCATAGACATATATGCTAGAAATGAATTAATGGTAGTTCAAGACAGGCTGAAATCTTTTAGTAGATTATGGAGAGATTTTGCTGTTATACCTCTTCCTTTGAATTACAAGTACTTGTTAACCTTGAAATTATAATCTTTTTGATTAAAGATATTAGGTAAATAACCAGAAAATAAATTTGATTGCATTTCCTTTCTATTGTTTTTTATTTCCTAGATACAATTTCCAGAACACAGTATCTGGATACTAGGTTATTCCTGTCTAGATCGTTGTCAGGATGCGAGAAGCTATGAAGCTGATATGATATCTTATATTTTATGTTAGGTCACAAGAATAAGACAAGAATCCAGGAATGGAACAAAACAGTATAAAATTTAAATACATTTGCATAACTGTATTCTAATATCGTTTCAATATTTATATGTACCTATTTGAAATGTTAATTTTTCGACAAGTCACTCTTAATCGGTAAACAATGTGTTTGTATTTTTTTAATTTACAAAAAAAAACACGTTAACTGAATATTTTAATTAAATTTATTCTTTGACCGAACAGCTAATCTCTAAAAAACAAGGGAAAACCACTTTAACACATGTTGATCAGAGTAATGTACAATTCCGGTTGACATAATAAAAAAAATATTTGGAACTTCTGATGATGAACTATAATAGTCCAGTAACTCTATAACATATGAGAAAATGCCATTTTAACATTTTTTTTATGTGATGAGCACTATTCATTTGTATATAAAAAATTAAAGATCAGGAATATCTGACGAAGAATCATAATAGCTATATATTAGTTGGACTAAGCTATAAGAAATGAGGAAAATGTACATTAACAAAAGTCTTTCAGTGTAATGATCATTTCCAATGAGGCATAAAAATTGAAGACCAGGAATATCTGATGAAGAACTGGAAGAAATTAACAGATATTAGTCTTACTGAACTATCTTGTTAATAGAAAATATATAAATAGAAAAGATATTGATAAAGGTCCTGATGTTTGAAATTCCTACACGCAAAAAGTACTGAACGGCTTAAAATGTATCTTTAGAATATTATAGCTTATACATCACGAAAATATAAAAATAATATTTTAATGATGTATAATTTAGTCGTAATATAAAAATGAATAACAAGTGAGTTGGACAAAATATTGTCCTTTGAGTGCTATCTTAGTGTGCGTTAAACCGTTGGAGCTACACAAACATAATATATTACGGGATTATTTGTCTTAAGAAGCGCTAAATAAAAGTTGGCGATAGCATATTTTATGTGGTATCATTTTTTTTCTAAACGAAATTGAAATATATATTGTATTTTGTTTGTTAGAAGAGTTGCCATTAACTTGAACTGATCTGAAAAAGAGAAAATGGACAAGAGTTTAGAAGCCCAACGTAACGGCGACTCTTCTGAAATAGATGTGAATGGAAAAGCTACTGAAAACCTGAAAGAACTAGATAAGGTAAGAAAATTAAGCTTGGGGGAGATAGTAAAGGAAATAATTGTGGGTTCAATCTCGTTTAGCTTTACGCATATAGCAGGGTAGGCAGAGGGCACCTAGTGTTAAGACAGTCCGTTCTCCACTTTCCGCCGAATTGAGGCATTGCGTGCTGAGTGGCGGAACTCAACGCCGCGCTTTGCCTATCTCGCTTAGGAATGAAGATATTTAAATTATTTTCATTTCTTGGCTCTGGTAACACAAAACAGACGGGCCGTTGGATTCTATATATATATATATATATATACAACAAATATATATATATATATATATATATATATATATATACAACTTAATATTTCAGAAGTTGGAAAATTCAGCACGCGAAGCTGATCAGAAAAAGCAAGCTTTGAATTCTACTGCTCCCGTTCTGGACTCCTCCGAAGAGGACGAATTCGTATCTGTAAACCACTATTCTCAAGAAGGACAGAACAATGTTAAGGAAGCTGAAAACCAAACACTGACCAACGGTATAGCATCAAAGACTGAAATTCAGAAATTTTATATAGATCAGTGTATTTTACTGACCGGTGGTACTGGGTTCTTGGGGAAAGGTGAGTGTATTATTTAATTGGATATTATTTTATTTAATGAATTTAAATTTAAATGTTCTTATAGTCAAAGTCACATAATTTTATTTAAAATGATGGGCTACAAGATTAGTTTTTTATATAAATTTAATAAAGTGAATGCATCAAACCTGAAACTGTTACAAAGTACGCGGCGAGGAAGAAATTCAAATATTTTATAACAAGAAATTGCTTTATTATTTTTTCACGCGTATCATGTACTTGTTTGTTTGTAATATTCTTTATGACCTCATATCTAATCTCCTAGACTGATTTATATAACGGTGACGTTAGATAGGTATTCATACTCCAAGTGTTCTTAGATATGTGACATCGAAAAAACTCGTTGATTGGTACCGTGTGGGGTATCAAATGAAAGGACTTAATTAGCACATTTCAAATATATAACTCATAACTAGCTTTTACAGCTTACTTTATTTGTATTTGTTTCCTAAATTTGAAGAATTGCTTCAGTTGGGCTTCTTATTCTTTATCATATTTACTTGTTATCTTTGTTTATTATCTGATTATGTATGTTTTTTTAAATATTGATAATGAAGTGATAAATAAATTTTATAATAACCATTTTTGACTTCCAAGCAATATGAGATATTTATGATAAACCGTATCTAACTTTTTGACCTAACCATGAATAGATTTTATAGTTGGCAATATATTTATATAGTTATCAAAACTCATATGGATGCGTACACAAAATTTGACTTAGGTCCTAAAATGACTGAACTATGTAACAACAAAAGTTGTTCCATGTAGGAAAAAAAACATAAAAAAGACAAAAACAAAAAAATAATATGTGAATATATATATATATAACTTCTAACTTTTAATAAAAGTACTATATTTACAGTTGCAATAGAAAAATTATTAAGGTCATGCGAAGATATTGATACTATATACGTCTTGGTGAGACCTAAGAAAGGGAAAGATCCCATGACCAGGATTCGTGAAATGTTGGATGACTTTGTAAGTTACCACTTT
>JAKGSA010000750.1:327395-339895 GCA_033558755.1 Philaethria dido
AGGGCTACAATATGGGGTTCTTCAAAAGGGGAATAAATAGGTTTTTGAAGGGTCGGCAACGCGTAAGTGATGCCCCTGGTGTTGCAAGCGTCCATAGGCCAGGGTAACCACTTACCATCAGGTGGGCCGTGTGCCTTGTTGCCACCGTCGTGGTATAAAAAAGAAAAAAAAAACTTATGATTCTAGGCATCACCGATACCGAGCCCGTCCAATTGCAGAGAGAGGAGCTACAAATAGTATTTGAAACATGCGGCCCATGTGAAAGGGACAACTTTAAAATGCGCCTTAAAGTACCATATTCGATATAGCATATAATTTCATCATTTCAGTCTGGCGATGACAATGTAAAATAATATTTTGTCATCCGATACACATTTGAAACTTTAAGATGGAGTTTTAAATATTCATGAGCGTAAGTCCTAATAACTATATAATATTGTATAATAATCAAATACTGTTTTCCAGGTAACGATAATTATACATGCAGCAGCTACAGTGAGATTCGACGAGAAGTTATCAATAGCAACTGTAATAAACGTGAAAGGAACAAAACAAATGATCAAACTAGCTAAAGAGTGTAAAAAATTGATTGCCTTTACACACGTGTCGACTGCATTTTCTAACACTCATGTCAATCATATTGAAGAAAAGTGAGTACTGGTAGTCATACTTCAACATGTAAGGTAGAAAAAAATGTGTTAACATTTAAAGTTAATTTTCCCTATTCCTGACGTTGGGATAGTATAGAGTATAGAGGGTAGGCAGAGAGAACTTAACGTAAAGATTTTCTGTTTTTCATTTCGCCTACATTCGAGGCATTGCTTGTTGGTTAATTGTGGTGGAATAACTAAATATATTCATTTCCCAAAGTGGAGATCAAGCAGCAAGCCAATCATATTTACAACCACGATGCTCTGATTAACACAAATTTTTAAGTGATATTAACATACATAGAATTAAAAAAAGTCCCTAAAATATTGCATTATGACTTACTAGTGCTAAAAATGTATAATTTCAGAGTTTACGAACCCCCGATGTCCGCAGAAACGTTGGAAGCTTTGTCATCGATAGACGACAAGGTGATAGAGCCCATTTTGCCATCGTAAGTTTATTAATTATCTAGTCGTGCTTGAATTCACGTTGACTAAGCCCCTTTTGCCCCTTTTTATTTCACTGCCCTAATTAATGCTGATATATTGCAAAATACCACCCAAAGTGTTCCCTTTCTCAATCTGTATAATTTAATTTAATAGATAGGTGTGCCACAGGGATTGATTTTAAGACCTTTCTTATTTTTATTGTATACTAGTGGAGCCCGCGACTTCGTTCGCGTTAAACATGGGATTATACACTTATTGTTATGTTAAGTACAGCCGTATTTATTAATTTTTAATTATTTTATTAAAATTTATTAGTTATTATAATTTTATTTAATTTAATTTTAGCAATGTTCATTATATATTTTTTTATTCATAGAGGATTACTTAATTATTTTTAAAGCTTCACGCTTTATCCTGTACAGCATGGTCTCTGTCTCTAGGCAGAGAACCTGTGAGAACTACTAGGCCACGATGGCCACAACTGCTATTTACTGTTAATAATTAATATTTAACAGTATTTTTAATATTTTTAAAGGGCTAATCACACACTTAGGAATAGAAAAACATTTCTCGAAAAGGTATAAAAAATTGAACGTAGCATGACCCGAACCCGCGCCACTCTTGTCTATGCGCTGTGACCGCTAAGCCATATGTTCTTATTATACACTTATTACAACTTATGTTTGTTGTTAGCATGTCCATAGAGAGATTTTAAAAGATATATTTTTAAAGATTATTATTTGTTAATTATTACACTTCGTAATTCTTTTTACGTTTTCTTGTTGTAAATTGTTATTTTTTTTATTTAGCGGTGTTATAACTATTCATTTTTCCAATATGATTTATATTTGAAAAAAATTGGCTTCACTTGCAATTTTGTAATCGATATAATTTGAATGTTTTTTTTTCTGTTGGGGAGTTTGTTCTGTAGCCCTATATGATTAAATTATTCGTCCGGGTCTATAATACATATAAAATCTTCTATATTACGGTCTTAAGTTTTAGAGTTACTAAGTAACAAATATCGTCTAAATAAGCTATTAAGCTTCTGCCTTCCATATCATAAACATGTAGAATGTTTAATTTTATTTTTACTAATAAAAGTTAATTTACGTTACCTTTGTCATGTTGTGTCTTACTTTATGAATACACTCTCCTATAAATATGTAATAAATAAATATAACACAGAATTAAGTTTTTACAATTAGTATTTATTACTATAAAAGAATTTCTTAACAAAATGTATTCCGTCAAAATTCCAAAAAGTGAAAAGTGTCAAAAGTTTCAAATTACCTTCATTTTATTTTATCATATTGCTAACCTTCATTCCAATAATAATGCTATTGTATAAGAAAAAATAAAAATACTATAGTATAATTAAAATATTTTTATTATACTATAGTAATAATTTCACTTAAATAATTATGAATATATTGAAAACAAAAATAAAATTATAATATTACTTATAATGTATTCATACTTTATGGATCGATGGAATATATGTAGATTATATGATTCTTATGAAATAAATGTATTACTCTGGTTTTTTTTTTAGTTATTTTAATATTTTTATTCCTTAGAATTACATTACTTAGTGAAATTAGAAAGAAATTATGCGAGTTATTGACGTAATTTGAAGATGTATTTTTTTTAATTTTTCCTAGGAAAATTACATTGACTATCAATTTGAAAGTATCCTATAAGTTGCTCCAGGATATAAACTATTACCTTGCAAAAAAATCATTCATTTCTGTCCAGTACTTATCGAGCTATAAAATAATTTGTCTATGTAGGTTTTTCAATGTTTCCATGAAAACTAGGTCGAATATCGGGATAGAAACTATCCTATATGTACCTCCAGACTCTAAGCTATTACCATGCTAAAATTCATTCATTTCTGTCCAGTAGTTTTTGCGTGATGCGCGTTCAAATGTACAGACAGACAGACAGACAGACAGACAGACAAAAATTCTACTAATTAGTTTTTTCGCTTCTATTAACGATATATTAACGTACCCAATTGATATTTTTCTAAAATTTTTCATGTACAGAATTGACTTTTCTGCTCTTTTATTATATATATGTGTAGATATAGATATAGATAAACGATCTCCCCTTTTATTCCCTTCAATGGTTTGATGCTTAAATTTAGTATGGAACGCAAAATGTTATGTCCAATATGAAGATACAAATATGTACTTAACGTGAGTCTCAACAATGAAATTATTAATTATTGTGACCCTGCGGTAGTTTTAGTAATAACTTTGGAGTCAAAACTTCAGTGAAGCACCCATCTGTCTCTTGCGAGCCGACTTGATTGATCTGTGCTGCTTACGCTGTTAGAAAAGTAAAGCAGCTTACAGACGATAATACGTCGTCGACTCCTTTATTTTAATTATTTTCATAGCACCTGGTCCTATGGAATATTGATCTGAGGCAATGCTGCTGATATTGAATCAATATTTATAGTCCAAAAAAGTGCAGTGTAAGCAATTTATTGTTTTTGATAAAACAGTATTCTTACTGTTGCATCACATCTACAATAAAATTTTATTAGTACGCAAACATGACTTTTTTATTACAGCTAGTTTTCGTCTTTAAAATTTAAATATATTGTTCTTATCATAAGGTTTACATGTATATAATAAAATTCCACAAATAATTACAGACCTGCCACTTGAACAATTTAAAGTCAAGATTAACAACATATTAAAACAGCATATTATTCTGTCCAAGAATTTTGCATTATGACATACTAGTGTTAAGTGTCAATCATTCTTGGATAGAATAATATGGATAGACAGATCCGATCAGATCAGAGAGACGGCGCTTAAATGTTCACTCATGTATTTCATACAATCATTGTTTTCAGTCATATATAATTTTACCAAAGTACTCATTATTTATTACAAAATTATCATATTTTTAGCTTTTGGCATCACCTGCTGTCCACTTTTATTAATTGTGGTATGTTACAGTCTCTTAGGGAATCGCCCAAACACATATTGTTTCACCAAAGCAGTTGCCGAAGATGCAGTCATAAGACATGGAAAAGGATTGCCATTATGCATCTTCCGACCTTCCATAGGTATGTTTTACTAATCATCTTTACTAATTTTATGAGTAGCAAGGCAGTAGCAAGCGGCAGTCAGAATAGATTGTTAAATTCAAGTCTAAAATCTATAGATTTGCCTTGAAAGTCACTCTTTTGTGGCTCAAATTCGACATTTTAAACTTCAGATTTATTTCAGTAAAAAGTTCAAAGCGATGTTTTTTGACATGAAAGATGAGTTTTGAATTTCGAAATCTATATAGCTAGGCTCAAAGTAATAAAATTACCCTCAAATAGAAATTAACGAGTTGCATTCTATGAGTAGTAGGAAAACAAAAAAAATATGGGGAATTCGGTTCCAATTTAGAGTCCACGTGCTTTATCAGGAGGGATATTAATATTGCTATAAAATCATTAATTAAGTAATAACTTTTAACACACAAACGTCTTTTCACAACTTTTTAAAATTGTGATATAGAACATTTTTGGACATTTTCTGGGATTCTATTGTAAAAGCGTACACATTGTCCCATAAAAGAATTACAGACTCGATGCAGTCGAGTTAAAGGCGCAACGAGTTTAAGCCTATTTCTTGAATTAATACTATGCACATCGCCAATTTTGGTAAAATTATTAATATAATATACATCCCATTTTCATAAATGTATTGAGAGGCAACTGTCAAAATATTAATTTCTTTAAACTTTTGTTGTAATGAATCTTTTGGGCCTAAGTTGTAGATTGCACAAGTAGCCCGTTTCTGCAAGACAAAGATAGAATTAATAGCCGCAGCATTACCCCATAGTATAATGCCATAGGACATAATACCATGGAAGTAGCTAAAATAAACAAGACGTGCCGTTTCCACGTCAGTTAATAGTCTAATTTTGTTAACCGCGAAGGCTGCAGAGCTAAGTCTATTTGCCAATCCATCTATATGAGGTCCCCATTGTAATTTGGAGTCAATGGTGATACCGAGAAATACTGTAGCATCAACAGGATCTACGGCTTCACCATTCAACAATACATTAGTTTTAACAGTTTTTGTGTTTGGCGTTCTAAAAATTATACATTTAGTTTTTTTATCATTCAATAGTAAATTATTAGCACTAAACCAATGTATTATTTTCGAGAGAGCACTGTTCACATCGTCAAATACGTTTAGTTGTCTTTTCATTTTAAAAATCATTGAAGTATCATCAGCAAGCAGTACTATCTCATGGTTCTTTCCAATAAGGTATGGTAAATAATTTATATATACTAAAAAGAGGAAAGAACAAAGAATAAACTCTTGTGGGACCCCCATACTGATTTGAGATCCAGGAGATTTCTTGCCATTCACACCAACCTTCTGAACCCTATTGGTTAAGTAAGAGGTCAGAAGATTGAGTGCACGTCCTCTTATGCCGTAATGGTGTAGTTTCATGACCAACGTAGTATGCTGAACGCAATCAAATGCCTTGGACAAATCACAGAAAACGCCAAGAGTATCCTGTGATTCCTCCCAAGACACTCCTTAAGAGACCTATACCAGCATCGCAGTAGAGCGACCTTTAGTAAAGCCATACTGTTAATCATGCATAAGATTATGTAGATCAAAATGCATTAATACTTGATTTAAAATATTTTTTTCAAAAATTTTACTGAAAGAGGGTAGTACAGAGACTGGCCGAAAATTATGCAGGAAACACAACACAGGAGGTAAGGAGCAACAGCGTATATTATATAGCTAATCAGCTTTAAGAAATACCCCATAGATCTAATGTTTTCTTGATATCTAGGGTGTTAAATGTCTTAACAATATCTCTTGAGCTGACTGATTTAAATTTAAAATCTACATTACATTTTTTTACACTTTCCTTAAGTAATGCTTCAGCGACGGTTGTGGCAAAGAATTTTTCAAGCAACTTCCTGATCAGAGTTGGTTTTAGCTTAAATTCACAGTTGTGATTTTTAGATTTTCCAGCTTCACTATTTATTATGTTCCATGTCATTTTTATTCTATCAGATGAATTTTTAATTTTGTTTTTTATATGTAAAGATTTTGCCATGGAACACACTTTTTTAAACATTTTAGAATAATTCTTAACATAATTACTAAAAGATTCACTGTGGTTATATATTTTTTCACTATAAAGGTCATATAACCTTTGTCTACTCTTATGAATTCCCACAGTCGCCCAATCATTAAAAGACAAGAAATTCCTGGAATCAACCGTTTTGGAAGTAAATATAACATTAAATTTATTTTTAATGAAACTGAAAAAAATACCATATAAAATATTTGGGTTATTATTATACTTTAAGCATTTAAGTTTTGCTATTATATTACTTCCAAACTTTTCTACACGGCCAGTTGTCATCGGCACACATACAATTTTTGATTCTCATCAATTATATTTTTACAGTTGCATCAACATATAAAGAGCCAGTACCGGGATGGACGGACAGTGTATACGGACCCACTGGTATAGTAATTGGCGTTGGACTTGGGGTAAGAGATCTATTATTATTACTATTTATATTTTTTTATCAAAATGATGCCTACACTTTTAGTTATTTGAATATAGTTATTAGACACTTTTAGTTATTAGATTATTTAATGGCAAGTGATCTCGTTCTCCACTTTTTTACTCGTTCCACCAGACTGAATAAATTTCTTGCATTTTGTGTACCAGATCTTAACTCCTAGCTTAACGCAGCTACGCGGCAGGTGGAGTTAGGAATCATGAACAAGTTAACAATTCTCCTCTATACTTTCAAATGCTGTTTGTTTTTCTCAAAGCCATATTTCTCGTGGACTATTACAATTAATATTTTACTTTCAGGTATTACGCACATTGTTCATAGATGGGAATAAAGTGGGTGACATTGTGCCTGTTGATCTCACTGTTAACGCTATGATAGTCTCCGCGTATCATACCGCCAAGCATTTTAAGGAAAAGTACGTAAATAATATTTTTCAGCATATTTTCCTTCAACATTACCCGCGTACATTTGGCGATAACTACCATAGGGTTTTATGTTCCTTTATGTAGGTGTGTCGAACTTGAGGCATCATGTTCTTCTGGTTTCTCCTTTATTCAACATTACAAAACCAGTTGTTGGGATTAGGCTGCCATAATATGTTTTTTTCATTTCTCCGGCGATGATCTGGTTATTATAATTATTATATATGAAGGCTTCTGTCTCTCTGAGGTTAACCTAGGAGGACTAAACTAGAAGGAGTTAACTTCTAGATTCGAGAATCCAATTTGATAAGCACGCAAAATTTCTTCGCACATCATAAGCTTTACTTGCTTGGTGGCTTTCAGGTTGGCGCGTAATAAAAAAAATCGTTCTTATCCTTCCCTATGTCTCCGGGTGGATGCCAGGTCTGCTGCTTCTACCAGCTTTATTGCTGCCTTTGTAGGTGGAGATCAAGCTATTGCAGGTGCGACTTTTGGAAACTTTCTTGGGAACTCCTCTAGAGCCGTCGCCTGTGGTCTCCTACCAGAAATTTCCTCCCGCCAAATATAATATACTTACTACTACCGCACTAAATGCTTTGTTCTGAAGTCTTGTTTTTATCTTCTGTTAATTCACTAGGACTAAACTTAACGTGTACTTTTAAAATTTAAGAATAAATTTTAAAACTCTCACTGTTTTCAGCCAATCTCACATACCTGTATACAACTTTGTTTCTGGACCACAAAATCCATTGACATGGCGTGAATTCATAGATACCACCATTAGCTTTGGTATAGATAAACCATCTATAAGGAGTGTATGGTAAGAAATTTATACAAAATTTGTAAATTTATAAGAGCATTGTGGGCAAGTGGGACTACGTCTAACTGTAAACGATTATGGGTTTGAATTTTACAAAGGAATAATAGTAATTGTATTAATTTAAATCCTCCTTTTTTTAAGTCATTTAAACACAGGATACAATGCGTAACCTATACAACAGGGTAAGGAAAGAGAACCTAAATGTTCCACATTCTACCCTTCTGCTACTAGAGACTATCTCTCTCTATCTATTTAATTTTTGTATTAGGGAGCTGAAGAGTCTAAAGTATTTTATAAGTATACATTACAAAAACATTATTATTAATTGCGCCTGTCGTGGCGCAGAGGCACAAGTGTGCGACTGTAAAGCGACAGGTTGTGGGTTCGATTCCCACTCCAGGAAATGTAGTATTTTCATTATCTGGGTTTGGTCACTCAACACGCAATGCCTCAATCTGGCGGAAAGTGGGGAACGGATTTGTTAAAAAAGAACGGAGTGTCTGAACACTAGGTTCTCAGGTTTCCTCTGCCTACCCTGCTATATGTGGGATAAAGCGTGAAGTTAAAAAAAAAAATTACACATATAACCATGTGTGTGATATTCACTTTTGTATAAATCAGTTCTCTGCTCTAGAAGACGAAGATTAGATACAAAGCACAAGTTTGAATTCCGCAATGTCTCAAATTTGTATGAAAGGGGTAAACGGAGTGTCTTGACACTTAGTTTAGTCTGACTACACAATACTGTTTCTGCGGGATCCTGCGGAATAAAGCGTGAAGCTGTTTTTATGGATTAATACACACGTTGCTATGGCAATGCATATTAATTAAGACAAAGCACGGCGATAAGTTCCACCACTTAACACACAAGTGACGAACGGAGTGTCTTAGCACTAGGTACTTTGTCTTTGTCAAATTAAACCATAAAAAAAATCTATACCGATATGTAAAAAGATATCATGTTTTTTTAGCTTCACGCTGTATCCTACATATAACAGCGTAGACACTACGTTTCCCATTTTTCGCTGAATTTGATGTTGAGTTGAGAGAAAACGCATTGCATGTTGAGTGGCGGTACTGAACGCCGCGCCTTGCCGTGGTACCAAATCCAGGAAATGAAAATACTAAACTTTTACATTTCCTAGAGTGGGAATCGAACCCACAACCTGTCGCGTTTACAGTCGCACGCTTGTGCCTCTGCGTCACGACAGGCGTCAATACCAGATATTGTATAATTTCATCACTATAGTAAAATAAACCTAAGAATATGTATTTAAAATTTCAGGTGTCTTGGTTTGACTGAAACAAAAAATTACCACAAATTTGTCATCCTCGACTTCTTGTTTCATTATTTGCCGGCGTTGTTAATGGACGCAATTTGCGCTTTAACTGGTAAAAAGCGAATGTGAGTAAACCTACGAGATTTTATAATATCGCACTTTTAGTATTATAGGGACCTGATCCAAAAAATCATGATTTTGATTTTCTATCACGAAACGACTTAAGACAACGATCTTTACCGATTTCAATTAAAACAAACATATAAAATAAAATATAGTTTAAAAATAATAATTTCTTTTCCAAAAACTGAAATGTATAAATCTATATTGACATTTCCCAAAAATGAATATTTTTTAAATAATTATAAAGGTGCGATATGCTTTTATCAGCTTCACCTGTATCTGTTTATCAATGGTGGTGGTGGTGGGGTTTTAGTGGGTATATGGGCCTCTATTCGGCTAGTCCGAAGTCTCACATAACTCGTCCGAGTCCTCAATCGGGCAGGTATCCGTAACGGACATCCGCGCGATAAAAAGAAAGTTGTGTGATACCGATATCTGTCTGTGATTATTATAACTAAGACAAAAAACAAAAATGTCAAATTCATCAATTTTCTCTTCCAGGATGCTTAAAATTTATTCAAAAGTAAATAAATTAGCTAACGTTCTTATCTACTTTATGACCCAACAATGGAAATTTAGTGACAATAACACCAGGGATATGTGGAGTTCGATTTCTGCGCAAGACAAAACTGTGTTTCCGTTTGATATAGCAGAAATATCCTGGAAAGTTAACGCAACCACTTTATGGCTGGGTAAGAAAGCGGAGACTTTTAGTACTATTACATATAATTCTTGTAGCATGACGGAGTTTCCTGCATCAGATAGGAAGACAACCTAAAGTCTAGTCTTCATCCGTAAAAAAATTACAACGCTATATTGATGTTTTATAACATGAAACAAAATGTCCTTGCCATGACCAGACTTACAAAAAAAACGTTTTAGGTGTGTTGGTCCTTTTACTTTTGTTTTAAATTAAATTACTTATTAGCCAAATACCAATTATTATAAAAATAAGTAAAATAAGTAAATACTCAAAAAGATCTAAGATATGGATTGTATTGGAAATCACACCCAAAATAGAATACTCCCACCAAGGTTCTGATCTCTATTATCAAGCCCGTCAGTCATTTAGATCAAAGCATTTTTTTAGTAGATTATTTAGTTTTAAAATATGTCCATTTAGGTATACTGCATGAAAAACCAATTTGCTTTTGACGATGTCTAAGAGAGATCATTTGCATTACCTTTATAAAGGTTTTTATTGCAGGATTACGAGCTTATATATTGAAAGAAGATATTTCCACATTACCTGAAGCAAGAAAGAAATGGAATAGGTATTTTTTTTGACTTTATACATACATACATACATAGCTTCACGCTGTATCCTGCATATAGCAGGGTAGGCAGAGGGAACCTAGTGTTAAGACACTCCGTTCCCAACTTTCCACCGAATTGAGGCATTGCATGCTGAGTGGCGGAATTCAACGCCGTACTTTGCCTTGTTACCAAACTCAGGACATGAAATATTACATTTCTTGGAGTGGGAATCGAACCCACAACCAGTCGCTTTCACAGTTGCATTCTTGTGACTCTGCGCCACGACAGGCGTTTTTACTTTAAACATGCCCTAAATATAGTACAGGGTAGGCAGAGAGAACATATTGTTAAGACTCTTCACTTTGTTTTCTCCCCCTTCTTTGGGGACATTGTTATTGAATGAAGGTATTTCAAATAAAACCTTTACGTAATTTACAACCAACCATAATCGAATCCACAACCATTATGTGACACTCTAATACTTCCAACTGTGTTAGTGACCTCACGTGGCATTAATAGCCACAGGTATTGGACTTATTATTTAAGAGTAAACACCGTAAATTTTACAGCATATTTTTATATGAAATTTCTTCGTTTTATATGTTTTAAGTTTATTGTAACGTCACTAAATGAATAAATCATTTTCATTTATTTTTTGTATTTCAGATTGTACTATCTCCATCAGCTTTTGAAAATCATAATTTTATCCTTAGGTTTATTTTTAGGTTATTTATTGTTTAAAACTATATTTGGTCATGTTCAGGGTTAGATCTAATTGTAAATATGTACATATCTAAATCCATTTGTTACTGTTGATTAACAACAGTAACAAATGGATTTAGATATGATAAGAAAATGGACTTAAGTTAAAAAGTTAATTTTGGTCGAAAAATTGTGGTAAGGTTCGTTTTTATATAAGTGAAATTATATTTTTGTAATACATTAGAAATGTATTAAATAAATAAAGCAAATATTATACACTTCACTACGCGTTTGATTTACACTTTTGTGTAAAGTGACATATACCTTGCAGTGAGTTTACTAGTATACTATTTTTAAGAATATTTCTAGTTTAAATTAAAGTGTCATTTAATATTAGTCAAACTTTACTGTCCACCGTCCTGCATTGTGACAATAACATTACAAACTTCATAGAAGAAAGAGCTGAACTGTACAAAATAGGCCCCAGGGCACTACCTTAAGGGACACCTAAGCTTAGTATTTCTTCGTTACTTACGACTTTATTTATAAAAACAGACTGTAAACGATTAGTAAGGTAGTTTCAAAAAATGTCATTTACTGGACCTCCTATACCTGTTCTCTTTAATCCAACGAGAAATTTCATGATGTATATGGTGTCAAAGGCCTTAGAAATGTTTAAGAAGATTATAGAGACCTAAAGCTGGGTCAACTGTAGATTTACCATGTAAATCCGTACTGATTACTAGAAATTAAGTTATTTTAATCTAATCTATGTAGTTTACAAGCCTAGAATATAGTAAGTTATAAATGTGAAAGTAACTCTGTCTGTCTGTCTGTCTGTCTGTTACGCTTTCACGCCTAAACCACTTAAACAATTTTGACAAATCGCGGGCGGAAAGCTAGTATATATATATTTATGGATCCGATCAATTGGAAGGAGTTGGTATTGAGGTGCGCCGGCCCAAACATGAGAACAATATTTCATGTGTGTGCTTTAGTAAGTGCGAATGTTCAGGCATATAGTAGCGTTTCTGTTTAGCACACTTAGGTGTTTGGAGTGAGTGGAACCAAAACATGTTTAGCTATTTTTATCAACGATGTTGGAATATTATCCCAGCCTGTTGGAAGTGCTGTGTAGTGCTGTATAGTGATATTGACGATGACTGATAGAATAGACTACTGACTGACTGAATATTAGATTGGTCTGATTCTCAG
>JAKGSA010000750.1:344895-425056 GCA_033558755.1 Philaethria dido
AGAAAACCTATAAAAATTTGAACGCAGTGGGCACTCGAACCCGCGCCTCTTGGAAACCGTACATTCCATGGTCAGAGCGCTTGGACGGTTTCCAAGAGGCGCGGGTTCGAGTCCCGCTGCGTTCAAAAATTTTTATACGTTTTCCAAATATGTTTATCTTTATTTGACTCTAGTGGTGAAGTTATGCAATATCTGGTAAATGCGACGTTTGTGGGTTTCGTACCTCGTTAGGACAATGTATGTAGAATAGGTATAAATATGTTTAATTTGACAAGTGACCTAGTGTTAAGATACACCGTTCCCCACTTGTATGTTCAGTAGCGGAATTTATCACTTTGCTTTGTTTTTCTGGAGAGAGGAAAGAAAGTTAATATAAAAGCTATTATTCCTCTAAATGAAAATCGAATCCGCGATCGTTTATAGTTAGACGCAGACGCACTGCGTCTTAGGCTCTTAAAAATTTTCAAGTTTGTATAAATTTCTTACCATACACCTCTTATAGAAGGATTATCTATACCATAGCTGACGTTGGTGTCTATAAATTCACGCCAAGTTAAGGGATTTCGTGGTCCAGATACATAGTTGTATACAGGTATGTGAGTTTGGCTGAAAAATAGTATACTTTTAAAGTACTATTTACACACTTAGGATTATAAAATAATTTAGTATAACGAAATCAAACATCTCAATGTATATAATATATTTCGGAATTCCACGATTAATCAAGCTCCACGATCAATTATAAAAATTGAAGGAAAAAATCCAAAAGATAGAAGTGCCCAAGAGTGTAACGAGTGGGTAACCACAGGAACGCTTTTCATATGCTTTTAACTGCGTGACTATTCACAATTGGTTTCTAGTACTGTTAAAACTCTATTTTAACGTATTCCAAATGATTCTACATACATACATAGCTTCACGCTGTATGCCGCATATGGCAGGGTAGGCAGAGGGAACCTAGTGTTAAGACACTCCGTTCCACACTTTCCGCCTAATTGAGCATGGCATTGCGTGCTGAGTGGCGGAACTCAACTCAAACGGTTCTACCAGATCCAAAACGAATAATAATGGAATTTGGTAAGATTAAATAAAACCACCGAAAAGTCTTGATTCATCTGTCAGCTTTCTTCCGATTTCGTGACCTTGCGTTGTGTGGCGCAATACAACACCGAGTTTTTCAGAAAGGTTTGTTTTTAAAATATCATCCATATTCTTGAGTGATCCTTTTGAGTGAAAGATCAAAATAAATATTTAAAATATATATATATTATTGACGTACTTCCCCTTAAAATGCTTAGCAGTATGATAAGTGGAGACGATCATAGCATTAGCAGTGTAATCGACAGGTACGACTTCGGCTACATTATTCACATCTATGTACATTGTACGTACTACCTGAAAGGCAAATAACATTTTTTATCTTTAAGCATATCCTGTATAAAAGAAGGAAAGGCAGACAGGATTTAGTGGTAATTGCTATTGTCTAGTGTAATCTAGCCGTATTAACTCCGTTCTCCATTTTTCATTCATTTAAATAGACAGGTTTGAACTGCACTGCTATATATTTCACAGTAAAGCAAAACAATAACACCAAAGTGATATCTCAATAGATTCTTCTGTATATCCAAAATAATCCCGCCATTATGACGTTAAGAACGAACGATTAGAAGTATTTAGTATAAAACTAATAAAAGTATTAAGTATTGAATTAATATATATTTAATATTAGGTATTGAAACACTGGATAATCTAATTATATAAAGCACATGCTACCAAGGTGCTAATGTTAGCCAAAAAGCATTTGAGTCGACTCTTTTAAAATTTGTAGTCCGAAAGAAGGACATGACAGGTATTAAGAATTAGCAAGCAGGTGAAGCAAGGAAGCGTCATCTCATAACGCTAGAAGTTAATACCTGACACATAACACGAAAGAAGTTTTATAGTCTAGAAGTATGAATAAAAAATTAAGTACGAAGTCACTTGCCATTATGCCAAGATCATATATTCACATCTCTAGATATATAAATATGTTTATAAAAAATTAAAATATACTTAGAATTGCCATATCATAAATGTATATAACTCGTACCCCAAGTCCAACGCCAATTATGAAAGCAGTGGGACCGTATACGCTGTCCGACCATCCCGGTACTGGCTCTTTATATGTAGGTACAACTGAAACATATTATATTGGTATAGAACAAACTATATGATACATAGCAACTTTTTTGCAACTTTGCACTTCTCCCACATGGCAAGATTAACAGAGACAATCAAGTGCTAAGACTCTTTAATTTCTGGTCGAATTCTAGAAAAACATAAGAAATAGCAGCCTCGCCTCGCTTTTTCTTACTGGAGAAAAAACTATAAGACGATGGCCAAATAGCTTATTTTTTTTTGAAATATATGAATTGTAAAAGTATGAATAGTAAGACTATGTAAATAATAAAAAGCAATCATTTCCTACGGCAGACAGTAGAAAAATGATGACTTGTGTAAATTGCCATGCTCTACGTATAGACTCTAAACCTGTGCCTTGCATATAATCTTATTGATAATGAAAAAGTGCCTAAAGCGAATGGAAGGAAAAGAAAGCACGTTAGGGGTGACGTTGAAAGACCAAAAAACCACCAAACAACCAAACACCAAACACTAAACAACCAGATTTGTAACAAAATTGGAGGGCATAATGTAGATAATAAAGGATTTAAAATGGCGATGGATAGGATATATGACAAGGAACAGCAAAAGAAATGTACCAAATTAATAGTATAATGGCAACTAAGCGACAAGTAGGCAAAAGTGGCAGACAAGTAAAAAGATGGATGGATGGATGGATGGATGATAATAAAATGATTGGACAAACAAGATAAACTTGGAGCATTGGAAGCAGCTTAGAAGAAGAAAGCTAGAAGAAGAAGATATTGTCAAACGACATGCTGAATAAGCAGGAACATCATTGATGATTTTTGAATTATGTTAGCAGTAAGATTGATAATAATAAATATAGGCTAAGAGTATTTCAACACTCTATCTGAAGTACAGGGTGCGGCGCGGAAACTTCCTGATTTGTATTTGGCGCCAAGTAGGCAGATGTGGTAGAAAAAGGGTGCGGAGTATTTCATATGAAAGGCAGGGTCATGAAGTTTTATTTCCCGCCTAGTCAGTGTCCACTATGCATTGGACAAGTAAACACCGTGCGTTTGCCCTCGAGGCGTATTTTTCTAATGGCTGTTGCATTATCGCTACTCAACGAACATTCCGTACTCGGTTCCGTATTCGTCCTTCAGGTCCGGTTCCTGATCGGAAATCGATTGTTACGTGTGTGAACACATTAAGGGGAAGTGGAAGTGTGAATAAAAATGGGTCTGGAGGTCTGCGGACTGTCACTACACCCGAAAACGTAGAGAGAGTTAGACTGTCATTTCTGCGTTCTCCAAACAAATGATTGACGCCTTTTTTCTGCCTATTATACTGGCTGAAATGAATATCAGGGATGTCTGGTTCCAACAGGATGGAGCCACGGCCCACACAACGCGATGTTCAATGGATCTTTTGAGACAACATTTTGCAGAGCGTCTCATCTCCTTGAGAGGTGACCTTCTTTGGCCGGCCCGATCCCCCGATTTGGCTCCGTGCGACATTTTTTGATAGGGTTATCTTAAATCAATTGTTAACAATGACCGTCCAAGAATCCCACCTCATTTAAAGAACATCATACGTCAAGCCATCGCCAACATACCCGTCAATATGCTTCAGCGAGTTAAACGGAACTTCAAAAATCGACTAACACAATGTATTGACAATAAGGACTGTCATTTGTCCGACGTCATCTTTAAAACTAAGTGATACAAAAATTCGTGTAATGCCTTATACAATAAAATTTATATAATAATGATATCTTTATTAGTTCTTTTTCTATTGAGCTTTCAAATCAGGAAGTTTCCGCGCCGCACCCTGTACTAACTATAGGAGAAATGAAAGAAATATATTATAACTTTAGCATATTTGGGCCCATTCTGTTAAATGCGTAGGTACTAGATTGGATTCATTATCTCCACTTTCATTCGTCTTTTTCCATCTTACCATCTTTTTATCTACTATACTCTGATAAGACCAAGCGAGGCCTTGAGATCTGCTACTTAATATGCCTTGTCTCGAATTCGGTCGGAAAGCGGAGAACAGAGTGTCTCAACGCTTAGTTCTTCCTGAATACCTAGCTAGGCGGGATAAAGCATGAAATTGCTTCTTTTATTACTTTAAGCCTATGTAGATTAAAAAATCCAACCTCACTGTTTTCCCATTAAATTGAAATCTTGAATGCGCAGGATGAATTTAAAAATGAAAAGTATAAAAGAAATGGATTTTAGCTTCATAAACTTAAATTTTATGCGTAAAAGAATGAGTTTGAAGTTCGATATCCCTATAATATCTTTTGTCCTGGCGTCTGCAGCCCCTTCCTATAAAATTGGTAAAAATACCTATAGATGGTCGAAAAATGCATAATGGCAATCCTTCTCCATGCCTTATCACTGCATCTTCGGCAACTGCTTTGGTGTAACAATATGTGTTTGGACGATTCCCTAAGAGCCTGAAAAATAAAAAAAATGGAAAATGCAGTGTGATAGCAGCAAGAGATGCTAAAAGTTAAATATGATAATTTTATAATAAATAATGAGTATTTTGGCTTATATATGACTGAAAACAATGCACGCAATGGTGTAAAATTAAAAGCCGGCTTAATAAAATTATTCAACGTGATGCATATTTTCCGCAGATATATACAGGAAAAACTGTTTATAGTGAGCATTTTCCATCAAAAATATAAGATTTTAGCTTAGATTTCTGTGTTTGGCAAATCAGTTAATAAAAAAATAAAAAACGTTTAATATGTCTAAACAGTAATTGAATCTTGTTGCAAAAAAATAGTGCAATAAAATGACAGAAAGCAAGAGAAGCAAGAAAGACAATCGCAAGCATCGCTAGTTTAATAATAAGCTTACGATGGTAAGATGAGCTCTATCACGTTATCATCTAACAACGATAGAGCTTCCAACGACTCTGCGGACATCGGGGGCTCGTAAACTCTGAAATTATATATTTTTACTACATTACAGTAGTAAGGACCTTTTTAACTCTTAAGTATTTTTATTAGCATGCAGCATTTATATTAGCTTTCTATGTATTTCAAAATTTCTATACAATAGTTTGATTACATTACATTACATAGTTTCACGCTGTATCCCGCATAGGGTAGGTACAGGGAACCTAGTGTTAAGACACTCTGTGCCCCACTTTCCGCCGAATTGAGGCACTGCCTGCTGAGTGGCGGTACTCAATGTTACGCTTTGCCTTGTTACCAAACTCAGGAAATGAAAAATTCCATTTCCTGTTGCGTTTACAATCGCACGCTTGTGCCTCTGCGCCACGACAGGCGTTGAACACGATAGTTTAATTCTTTCTTTATAATAGTAAAATTACAGGTGATAATGAGGTCATCGTGTCGTAGTGGTACAGTATCAAACTGTAACTACGATTAATTATGGGTTAAATTTCAAAAAGTTACAAAATGATTATATTGGAATTATTTTTATTTGGCATAAGTTCCGCCACTTAAAATGCAATGTCTTGGAATTAGGTGAAATGATGAGAGCAGAAACCAGAAAGCTGTTCTGGTCAAATATTGTGCGGGTCCTTTTTCAACGTGTGGAAATCCGGGGAGTTTACGTCTTCAAGATCAACATGTAGCAATTGAGTAACTTTTATGGAGAACATCATATGCGCAGTGGGTTATAAAGGTCAAGTAGATGCAGTGTACACCGATATCAGTAAGGCTTTTGACAAGGTGTCTCGTGACATAC
Organism: Philaethria dido; assembly: GCA_033558755.1. Lineage (NCBI taxonomy): Eukaryota > Metazoa > Arthropoda > Insecta > Lepidoptera > Nymphalidae > Philaethria > Philaethria dido. The sequence continues at coordinate 350,757 of JAKGSA010000750.1, forward strand.
TAGTTCAACAGCTTTCTGCGTATGGCTTCTCTGGTTCTTTTCTTAAATGGTTTAAGTCATACTTAAGGGATAGAAGATTTTATGTAGTGCTGGACAGATACGAATCAGACACTCTCTGTATCACTTCAGGTGTACCTCAAGAATCATATCTAGGTCCCAATACGTTTTAATATTTTCATTACCGATTTTCCAAGTTGTTTTACGAACTCCACCCCGTATATGTTTGCCGATGATTTAAAAATAACAAAAAAAATCAATAATCTAACCGATGCGTTCCAATTACATTGCGATTGCAAGTCAAAAATAGTTAAATACAATTACGCAATAGATGACGTGCAATTAAAAGTAGTAGACACTGTTAGGGATTTAGGAGTTGATTGATTGTTGATTGATCGAGAATTAACGATTAGTCCACATATAGATTCTATTGTCATAAAATCATCAAAATCGATTGACTTCATTATTAGAAATACTTTATTATTTTTATTTTATTTGAAATTTGATTTTAGAAATACTCTTTAGTACCAATCTTGAGTATTGTGTTATTGTACGGCGACCACATTATGTTGTACACAGTCTAGGAATTAAAAAAATCCAAAAATGCTTTTCAAGTCATTTACTTTACTTGGCATAATTAATCAAAAATGAAAATAATTCCAAAATAATCAATCATATTTGCAGTTAGATACTCCGTGGCGTGCCTTGCGGCTTCCACCGTCGAACTTCAAGGAAGATTGGGGAAAATTCCGTAACCCCAATTAGAGGCAGTTCATGAGGAGCACCATAAAGTTTAAGTGGATAGTCTTACCATCTTCAGACTTAGAAGCATCACATAACCCGTCCGAGTACCCAAATGGGCGGGTACTCCTAAAGAGGCATCCTTACGATAAAAAAGAACACACACAGCAATTGTATTAATTATTCAATTTAAATTAATAATTAATTTAAATTGAATAATTAGTAATAATATTATTGTGAAAATGAAAACATAACTATCGTATTTGCAGACTATGATTGCCTCTTAGTTCTTATTTAAATTATGCAATATACACAGAAGTACTCACTTTTCTTCAATATCACCTACAGGGATATTGCAAAATGCAGTCGACACGTGTGTATAGGCAATCAATTTATTACACTCTTTGGCTAGTTTGATCATTTCTTTTGTACCTTTTACGTTTATGGCAGTTGCCTTTGATAATTTCTCATCGAACTTTACTATAGCTGCTACATGTATAATTATCGTTACCTGGAAGCCAGTAGTAGATAATTGTACAATATTATACAGTTGTTTAAACTCAAGCTCGTGTGTGTTGGATGATGAATTGTTATCTTACCGTGTCTAACAAGTCTAAGCAGAAAAACTAAAACATATTATATATCGAATATTGTCCAATAAGACACATTTCATTTTGGTCCATATGTAGGTTCATAAGGATACCTACACTTGAGCCGCCAGTCTCAAGCACTGCGAACTCTTTTTTTCGCAACGCGAAGGGCTCGGTATCAGTAAATCCATGAGACGCTAAGGAGTTTTTTCTCATGTGAGATAAAGTTGAAAATATGTCTTACTCGAGAAATTAGTAATTGTCTATCTTCGTCGCTCAGTCCTATACCAGGAAGTGCCAAATCGCCAATTATTGGCACCACTTTGTGTCTACCTTTTGGATTAATTTTATGAACTTCGTGGAATAACTGGAAAATAAAAAAGTTTAGGATAATAAATCAAAGATTAACTAAAGAACGAAATAAGTTTTTCTTTCTTTCGTCAAATATTTGTCATCCTCTTGAAATGTTTCCAAGAATTGAACCTTTCTACACTTTCTATATTAAGTTGATCTCTATTGGTTTTAAGTAGTAATGTAAATATATAAAATAACGGATGACAGAATTGATTATTATTATTATCTACGAATGTATATAATTATATTTGTATGTATTTATATTTCCTATATTAAGAAGGTTGGTGGGAAGAGAATGCTAATTAGCGTTAAGCCCGCCTTTTCTACATTTTTTATTTTTTGTGCAATTAAGAATTTATAAAATAAAAAATAAAAAAATATTTGCGACCATGTATTTATAGTGAATAAATATGAAAAGGGAACGTTTTTTGCGAACTTAGACTGTATTTGAATAAACGTTGCAGGAATATTGGTAATAAAGGAATTTCGTTATCAAAATCTGGTTAGGAAGGAGGCATAATACAGGGAAAAATAAAACTATTATCAAAAGTGACATACAGAAAAAGTGTAAAAGTGAAAAAATACTTAAAACCTCTTTTTATGAAGTGATGGTAGTTTTATATTCATTGTTACTTATTTACTATTTTAAACGCTAAACTATACTTACAAACTCATCCAACATATCACGAATCCTAATCTTAGAATCTTTCCCTTTCTTAGGTCTCACCAAAACATATATCGTGTCAATGTCTCCGCATGACCTTAATAATTTTTCTATTAAAACTGTAACAATAATGCTTTATGATATTTTAAATTATTATAATAACACACTTAGGACACGAAGATCATTTTTGGAAAAATGTATAAAATTTTGAACGCATCAGGACTTGTAGTGTTTGAGCGCCCTGACGGTTACCAAGAGGTGCAGGTTCGAGTTCTGCTGCATTCATATTTTTAGACGTTTTCGATAAATAATGCTTACTCACCTTTCCCTAAGAATCCAGTACCGCCAGTCACGAAAATACACTGGTCTTTATAAAATTTCTGAATTTCACTCTTTGGCGCTGTACCGTTAGTCAGTCGTTCGTTTTCAGATTCCTTAAATTTGTTTTGTGCTTTTTGAGGATAATCGTTTACGGATACGAATTCATCCTCTTGGGAATCCAGAACTGAAGCAGTGGGGTTCATGGCCTGGCTTTCCTGATCAGATACGCTTGCTGCGTTTCCTAACGGCTGAAATTTTATGTTAAAATAACATTTTTGGTAAGGAGAAAGAATGTAATCATATTTAGCTCTGTGTATATACTTAAAATACATTGAGTATGCAGTCTAGTTTATCAGCTCTGGTAAGACAGAGTGCAGAATTCAGTTCCGGCGCTCATTGTCGTGATCAAAGATAGAAATTGGAAAATGTTCATAAGGCTCTCTCTATCCTGCTATGAAAAATAAATACAGTCAACTTTTTCAATTTACCTCCAGTGTCAGGTCATAGTCACCATCATTTCTATCTTAATCTTTTCTATCTTAATTGTATATGATATACCTCACTCGAAGGCAAGGGTTGCGTTCTGGGGGTGCAGGCAGAAGTGAAAACTTGAATAGTAACGTTGGGCATTTATGATATTTTAGAATGGTCAGGTTAGGTTAGTTAAGTTGATTACCAGTATAAAAGTACTATAATTTATGCGGTAAAATAAAATATTCATTTATTGCGATATCGTACATAAAAAGACAATCTGCATTAGTTGCTTCCCGCAACATTGTTAACGTAACTTTATAACTCTTTCCTCGCTAGTTCTATATTCTAACACTACTTTTACATGCCCCTCACGGAACGGTCACACTTTTTTACTGAAATATATGACAGTATAGATATAAAATTTAACACTTCAGAACTATTACAATTATTTTACATTAAGAAGTTACAGAAAAATCAACTTCCATCCATAATTTTAATGTCTTACGAATTTTTCATCAGATCACGTGTCCTGACACGAGTTTAACATTTTTTACCCATCACAAAAAGTGCACAACACCGCTAAAGAAATATTCACTTCAAAATCGTTCATTAATGTAGTAACCCACGTACAGTCTTTCGGATAGGTAGAACAAAAATAGCGTGTATCACCGTGTATCATATCAAGGGGAGCTCTATGAGATGATTTCCCTAAATTACTACGTAAAATGAAAAAAAAAAATATATATTTTATGTTTTTTAGTCCAAAAAGCAGTGATTTGAACCTGTATCACCAAAACAAAACTTATAGGTAAATTATCTTGAAATTAATAGCTCATTTCTCTACCTTATCTAGTTTCTTGGAATTGTCAGTATCTTTTCCATTCATATCTATTTCAAAAGTGTCCCCGTTATGTTGAGTTTCTCCACACTTGTTCATTTTGTCTTTTATTAGAGCAGATCGAATTGGTTGTGACTCGTCTAGCGAATAAAACACAATATATAATTTTAGTAAAAAAGTATTAAAGCTTACTGCAAACACTGAATGCAAATAAAAACTGAAATCATGACTCCAAATTTGTTTTTTTTGTCGTTCGAAAAATCAGCATGAACAGCAATTAATTCCACACATTAACATACATAAGTATTCTTGGACAGAATAGTATAAAATCAAAGAACTCATTAGAATAGTATACTTTTTTAATAATAAGTTTTAATTTTAATTTGAAATTGTTCAAATGGCAGATCTTTAATTATTTGTGGAGCATATATTTGTTGAACATATACATATTAGCATTAAACCAAGGATGAATTTGCGACACTGTCTTTCTTAAACTATCTTTCTTTTTGATGTACTTAAAAAAAATTAAAGAAATTATTCTTTCATCAGCAAGAATTAAAATTTCTCATGAATTCTTATCTTAGCTTCTTAGCTTCACGCATTATCCCGCATATAGCAGAGTAGGCAGAGCGAATCTAGTGTTAAGACACTCCGGTCCCCATTTTCCGTCGAATTGAGGCATTGCGTGTTGAGTGGCGGAATTCAACGCCGCGCATTGCCTTGTTACCAAACCCAGGAAATGAAAGATTCCATTTCCTGGAGTGGGAATAGATTCCCACTTTGGTGTGGGTTGTGGGTTAGAACCCACAACCTGTCGTGTTTACAGTCGCACGTTTGTGCCTTAGCGCCACGACAGGCGTTAAGTTAAGTTAACTTCTCAGAAATGGTTTATATATATTACAAATAAGAGAGGTCCAAAAATCGATCCTTGTGATACACTCATCCGTAAACAGCTACCACACGACTTAAAATCATGTATGCTACATGCTGAATTCTTTATTTGATAAGAGGCAATGAGATCACGAGTTTAACCGTAAACTCTATAATGACTAAGTTTGAGCAATAGCAAATCGCAAAATACTGCAATTGCATTCTTAAATTTTTGCCAAGCCTAATTCTAATAAAACCAAACGGTGCCTTATAAAAAAAATATTATTAGTAAAATAAACACAAAGAATTAAGTAGTATTTGTTTTTTAGATAATTTTGCTCAGTCACAGTAATACAGATACTGGTCTAAAGTTATTCGGAATATTGTTTTCTCTACTTTTAAATAATCCAACAACTTTACTGTTCTTAATAGGATCAGAGATAGAAAAAGGAATATTTCATCTTTGATATTTCAAAGATATTTTATCTTTGTCAATAGATTTATTAAAAAAATAAGTAACTGAAATTCGGCGTGTCATATGATAGAACTCAGAAGATATCCTAAAGATCATCTGTAGGGCGAACACAAAAACTTTGCGATAAAATATTCGTATCGTTATCGAGAACAATTTTATAGGAACTGAAAATGAACCCTACCACGCGTAAGAGGAACTAGCTTTTGTTAACTGCCTTCCGAGCCGGTAGTAGCTTCTGGTGGAACAATACTGACATCTTTATGTTAATTGACGATTCCAAAGTGCTTGTAATAGCCTATTTATATAAAGAATATTATGATTTTGATATTTTTGATTTTAAGACAAAATTACATTATTTTGGATTATTTTGTGAGCCACTGCTATCGCTCATTATATGTATTAGTAAAAAAAAGACTTAAAAAAAATTATGCCAAACTATATTCTTACCCTTTTTGAGCGTCTGTTTCAGAAGCAAATTCAAGTTAGAATGAGGTTGGAACTAAACTCACTCCCGTAACATTAACTAGGCGTTTTTATTTAATTTGTATATATTGATACTAACTTCTGCTCATGGCTTCACGGGCGCGGCGTATTGATAAAAAAAATCTATGTATTAACTTCATACTATAACCTGCACATAGCAGGGTAGGCAGAGGGAACCAGAGAACCTAGTGTTAAGACACTCCGTTCTCTTTTCATATTTCCATTCCCCACTTTCCGCCGAAATTGAGGCATTGTGTGCTGAGTAGCGGAACTAAACGCCGCGCATTTGCCGTGTTAGAAATCTATGTAAATTTCATTTTAAACGGTTTAGTCTGATTAGTAAGTAAGTAAGTCAGTAAGTATTATTAATAACAAGAGGGAAGAAAAAGCAAAAAAAGTGCTCTATTCACTTTTTTTTTTAACTTCACGCTGTGTCCCGCATATAGCAGGGTAGGTAGAGGGAACCTGAGAACCTAGTGCTAAGACACTCCATTCTCTTTCAACAATTCCGTTCCCCACTTTCCGCCGAATTGAGGCATTGCGTGTTGAGTGGCAAAACTCCAAGCCGCGCTTTGCCTTGTAACCATACCCAGGAAATGAAAAATTCCATTTCCGGGAGTGGGAATCGAACCCACAACCTGTCGCGTTTATAGTCACACGCTTGTGCCTCTGCACCACGACAGGCGTAAAATAACAGGCCCTAAAATCGATCCCTGTGGCACACTCATCTGTACACAGACGACTTAACATCGTTTATAGCTACATCCATTATCGTTTCTGTGAGATACGACGCAACGAAATTTCGACCGTTGCCGTGGACTTGATAATGATTAAGTTTAAACAATAATGTGTCGAGACCTACACAGTCAAAGGCTTTAGGTAAATCACAAAATACTGCAATAGCATTCTGCGATTTTTCCCAATCATCATAAAAATATTTAAGGAGCGCATCTCCTGCATCAGCTGTAGACCTGCCCCTAGTAAAACCAAACTGCGCATTATAAAAAGGAAAGAGGCACAAGCGTGCGACTGTAAACGCGACCGGTTGTGGGTTCGACACCAGGAAATGTAAAATTTAATATTTTAATTTCTTAGGTTTGGTAACAAGGCAAAGCGCGGCGGTGAGTTCCGCCACTCAACACGCAATGCCGTGCCATGTAATGGAACTCAATAGCTTCACCTCATAGATCACCAGTTCGTTTTAAAATAAGGGTTATATGTATATATATATATATATATATATATATACATGTATATATAGGTCTCATTCGTATGTGCCACATGTGCCAATTTGTAAAAGTCTGCCATGTTCTTAGTTTTTGATTGTGGTTGAAGTAAGAACACTACGTATTATTTTTTTGAAATGAGTGAGTGTCACGATGTCATTTATGATTGATAGTCCTAATTGTGAATTTTGTACATACATACATAGCTTCACGCTATATCCCGCATATAGCAGGTTAGGCTAGTGTTAAGACACTCCGTTCCCCACTTTTTCGTAATATACGAATATCTGGTTGTGGCACTAATCCCGATACTTTGAGATTTCTTAAGCTCTATTTTTCTGACAGAAACTGGTTTTGATCGATATTTCTGAGTACTACCCTTGCTTTTTACCAATCTTGAGCAATATGTTGCTATAAACGTCATCAAAAAGCAAAAACTATATTGCTACGTAGATTTAAGCTAAACATGGCCGTTTCTACTTTCTAAAGTTTTCAGCGCCTAAAAAGTGGGCCACCGGGGCTGAAACACCAATAAAGGGGCTAGCTGAACTAAAGAAAAAAATAATTGTAGCTGCGTTCATAATGATGACCTGCTAGATCGACGGTTTACTTTACCAGATGTACTTTATTGTAATTGTATGCTGGAAAGGTTCGATGTTCGACAGTTAGGAATGTCCAACTATTACTACTAGCATGTAGAATATTCAAGATTTCATTCGAATTATTGTTTTGTATTACATCAGGAAAATTTTCTAATTGTTTTATCAATATTCTCGAAATTTGACCAGGTCGTCATCACAATCCTGATCAGACAGTTTTATGTTACCTTCACGGTCAGAAAGTCTCAGGGATGCGCACTATATCTCCAGATTTCATAAATTTTCTTCGATCAATCTACTTACACCATACATCTACGATTAATATTTCCATTGCATGATGTGCCATATATGGCACATTCAGAAAAACGGTTATATTGTATTTATTTTTAAATGAAATTGCTAAAAAAATAACAAATTGAAATACTTATCTACTTTCCCAATTTTTTCTATAACAATGACATTTAAATTTACCACTTTTTGATAATAAGTAAATTGTTACTCCTGAACTTTTTTAAAATCGCCGATATTATATATATATTCTAGACAAAAATCTTAATTTACTTCGTTCAACATTATTTATATGTAAATCAATTTACAACTTTTCTTCCTTTCTTTCTTTTTCCGCTACTTATTCTTAGATGGACACTACATACATACATACATAGTTTCACGCTGTATCCCGCATATAGCAGGGTAGGCAGAGGGAACCTAGTGTTAAGACACTCCGTTCCCCACTTTCCGCTGAATTGAGGTATTGCGTGCTGAGTGGCGGAACTCAACGCCGCGGGTTGCCTTGTTACCAAGCTCAGGAAATGAAAAAATTCATTTCGCAACCTGTCGCGTTCACAGCCGCTTGTGCCTCTGCGCCACGGCAGGCGTTGGACACTTCTTGTAATAAATTTAAAGATATGTGGACTTCTTTGGTATGTGTCATATGTGGAACAGTATGCACTGTAGGGTTAAATCTAGTTTAAATTACAACTGGAAGTGTAAATATTTAATGAATTCCCTGCTATACTATGTATAGATACATTGTATGCTTCTAAAGTAGCAATTTATTTATTGTAATTTAAAGGTAGACACAATGTATCATGATACAATGTATCAAATATATGTAGTTGTTATTTGACTGAAGAAATTATAACTATCTATAATATAAAAATAAATCGCTGAATGTGTTGCTAAGCGCAGATCTCGAGAACAGCTAAACCGATTTCGCTAATTCTTCTTTTTATAATATTCCTTGAAGTACGAGGATGGTTCTTAAGGAGACAAAAAAAAAAAAAAAAAATGTTGAATAAAACAAAAAATATAAATTATAAAAAATAATAAAAAAATGTATCTTTAGATTCAAAAACTTAAACTCAAATCGACATATATTGACATTCCCCAAAAATTTGTATTTTTTTAAATAGGTACTATAATTCTAAAGGTGGATATGTCAATATTTATACGATTAATTTGCCAGGACTGCTGCGTCACAATCTTCAATAAAATTCTATTGTTACAATATTGCGAAATATTAACCAACCGCAACTTTGTAACGGCACACGAATAGTGATAGAAAATTACTGAATAACGTAATAGAAACAATCATATTGAAAGGAAAGTATGAAAGAGAAGACGTTTTATAACCCTGCATTCCAAAGATTCCGATTGACGTACTATTCCAGTTTAAACGACTATAGCTCCAGTACGGTTTGCTTTCGCTATGGCTACAAGCAAACCAGGGGCAGTCTGCTTGAAGTAATAATCTAGAAAACTCATGTTTATCGCATTGTCAATTATCTGTTCTATTATATTCTGTTGTTCGTTGGTCCATTTCTGTGTGAAAAAAAACTCCTCTCCGTCTGCTAGCCCGCCAAATAATTAAGCAAATAATATCGTGTAACCATATCGTTCTACAAAGAGAATGGAACTTAATTTAGAAAGTAGAAGGTTCATTGCCTGCTGTAGGTAAATAGTGCAGTGCTCATGGCATCATCAGAAGATCTTTCACCAATCTGAAAGACGGGTGTGGTCTAACCCTGAACGTAAGGAAAACTACGATTTTGGTGTTTGAGAAAGATGAAAGAAGAACGGAATGCAAGATTAGTAGATAATAAAGCTAAGAAAGATATTAGAACAAGTGGATGAGGTAGTATATCTGGGAAGTCAGATGTTTAGCAGAGATTGAAGATACGACATGGATATGGAAACGCGTATTGCTGCCGGTAACCGGATTATCTTTTTTACTAGCTGATCCGGTGCCCCAAATAGCAAAAAAATAAAAAAAATAAAGAATCGACTGTTAGGCAGTACGAAGTTCCCCGGGTCGCCTAGTTATAAATAAATTTATTTAAATTGAAATAGAATAAAGCGTCGCTATAACATCGAGTCATGTTATACAATGTCATATTTAAATTGAAATAACGCCTGTAGTAGCACAGAGGCACAAGCATGCGACTGTAAGGTTATGGGTTGGATTCCCACTCCAGGAAATGGATGTTTTCACTTCCTGGGTTTAGTAAAGCGCAAAAAAAAGCGCTTTGGTGGCGTGCGCGGCGAGTTCCGCCACTCGGCATGCAATGCCTTAATTCGGTGGAAAGTGGGGAACGGAGTGTTTTAACACTAGGTTGAAACTAGGTTGTAACTTGAAAACTGCGGGCGTATTTTTCGTTTGAAGAAATTCAAATATAACTAGAAAATCTTGGAAACTACGGAAGTCTTTTTTTGTTTGAAGAAATTCAAATTTGACTAGAAAATCTGGGAAAATACGGAAGTCAACATTCCATTAAACAGCGCGGCTAGAAGTACAGTAATCTGAGGGCCAACCCACATGAGATGGTCAGGAATAAGACCATCGTGTCCAGGTGATTTTTTTTGGGCTCCTGTAATAGAACGCGATCTACATCTTCACCTGAGATACATACTTCAGCATCACAAATCTGTGTATTAGTGACTTTAGATGTGGTGGATATATACCCAAATTGGTTGGCAAATAAGTTAGCAATCTCTTTTGCATTTGTTAACTCTTCAATATCGGTTGATATTCTGTTTTTAAGTAATTTCATCGACTTTCCAGTTTTCATCCAAAAATTACTAAAGTTTTTATGCCGCAGACACATAGATATTTTGTCAGCTTTTGTTTGCTCTGAATCGCTTACGCATAATTTAAATTTCTTCTTAAATAATTTCTTTGTGTTTCTTCTCTGTTCAGCTACTGGACCTGATGAAGGTCTTCCACTGACCAACTAGTTAATATAAGCCTCCTTGAATGTGTGGTAGGCATCCATTACTTTGTCATTCCATCCAGGAACACGACGTCTACCTAGTCTAATATTCATTTTACTATTAAAACCTTGTAGTGCAGTTTTCTGTAATATTTGAACCTTGTAGTGCAGTTTTCTGTAATACTGCCCTGGGGCCTATTTTGTACAGTTCAGTTCTTTCTTCTATGAAGTTTGTAATGTTATTGTCACAATGCAGGACGGTGGACAGTAAAAGTTTGACTAATATTAAATGACACCTTAATTTATACCAGTAGTGCTTTTAAAAATATATATAGTATACTAGTAGACTCGCAGCAACTTATATGTCTCTTTATACAAAAGTGTAAATCAAACGCGTAGTGAAGTGTATAATATTTATTTTATTTATTTAATATATGTCTAATGTATTACAAAAATATAGTTTCACTTATATAAAAACAAACCTCACCACAATTTTTCGACCAAAATTAACTTTTTAACTTCAGTATTAACATAAGTAACAAATGGATTTAGATATGTACATATTTACAATTATTTCTAACCCTGAACAAGACCAAATATTGTTTTAAATAATAAATAACCTAAAAACAAACCTAAGGATACAATTATGATTTTCAACAGCTGATGGAGACTAAACTCTTAATTGGGAACAACCAACGTAATCAAATATTTAGTTTTACATTAGTTATGTTACTATTTACTGATAGAATTTGTAAAAACAATTGTCTTTAATGAAACACAACTCAACACGACACTTCTTGCATGAAATATATGTTTTTCCTCTACACTGATGAAAATTGCAGCGTTGTCTTTTCTTCTTCCATACAGGAAAATGATCTAATCTATCACGTCTCACATCTCGTGGGGGAAGTATTGCTGCATTTGCATATTTTTTCTTCTCAATCATCTCATCTGTTACAGAAGATGGTCTTCCTCTTTTTTTTGTAATGATAATCCACACAGGCAAAGACTTTTAGCGATTTCTAGTTTGAAATCCTTCAATTTAGTCTGTAATGTTTCATTATTCTGTTCTCTGACCCTCTTGTGCAGCAACCAACAATTTATGGCGATAATGTCGAGAAAATGGTAAAATAAACGCAGGTACCAAAAGGTACAGGTAACAAAAGCCAGGTACAGGTAACAAAAGCCCTGGCTCCAATAAATGAAGCTTCATAAATGGCAGATACAATTTAACCACACCACTGGCTCACTCATTTAACTTATAATTGAGACTGGTGATTATAAATCAAAGAAATTGATCCACCTTAAATAATAAACAACTAATCGATCATATCCACACCATGGAACTAGTTATCAAAAAATACCAGGAGTATAGGAAAGCTCTCTACATAGATTTTATTGATTACAAGAACGCATTCGATACCATAACACATTCCAGCATTTATTAATCATTAACAGATCATGGGTTAGAGAAGGAGTATATTCAGATAATAAATACCATATACGATAACAGCTCATGTAGAGAGTCAAACTTGATATTTTTATCAAGTTTGACTCTCTACATGAGCTGTTCCGTAAGGGTCCAGCCCTTGGAACTTTTTCGTCAAAAGAGACATAAGATAAGGTAACCTACGCTCTCACACAGTACTGGTCAATCAATTATAAACAAGCTACACTCTCTAGGAGTATACTCGGAAGTTGTACATATATTTTGTAAAAATACCTAATTTTATAGTATAATTTAACATCAATTTGATTTATCCTGGATTGTGTAGCATACATTTGTTATCTTAATGACGTTTTGTTTTTAATTTGCAATGCAGATTAAAAAATTGCATTAAATGTACCTATAAGAATGATTTGCGTCTTATGTGCTGAATTATATGTAATAATTACAAATATTGAAAGTGATTGCAAAGCAGCTTCACACTTTATCAATTCACTTTATCATTAGCAATTTTTATAAATCATTTTTAAGTTTTTTTATTAGTATTACGTATAGTAAAAAAAAGATGAGAGCAACAATTTTTATTACCAAGTAAAGTTAGCCTTTAATTGAAATATACTTACTATACGAGTATAACAATGTATTTATAAATGTTTCGTTTACATAATGTATTGTTTACAAATATGTTGATAGTACTTTGGCTTACTAATAAATAAATTTAAATAATTACAGTAGTATTATAAATAATAATTACTAAAATACAGAAAAAAAGTACAAATCATAGTATAGAAAACAATTTTTTTTTAGTAGTTAAGTTATTACGTAGAAAGGGTCTAAAGGTGACAAGCAAAGAAAACTGCACTGCTTGTACTTGTTGCTGTTACTTGTCCTGCTAGACTCTTTTATGTTTCTAAGCTTAAAATTTTTAGCTTTCTTTCATAAACTATATTTCGCTGTGCTCTTGCTACTAAAAGATTAACTGCTTCAATTATGATTGATAATAAATGATCATGGCGACGTCAGAATGAAAGTGACCTCCCCACAGATATAGTAAAGATCAAAAGCCAGGAGTAATTTGCAACATGGAGAACCATGTTACCAAATTACTTTAATCTTGGAGAGTCATTTGGAATGCATCAATATAAAATTTTATGTGCCGACAGATGTCATTAATAAATATATCAAAAATAGAGGTCCTAAATTTGATCCCTGAGGTACCCCTGAATGTATCTTATATTGTTGTGAAGTGCTGCACTATTTTTGAAGAGCGATTGTCTAAATAATTTTTACACCAACTTAGTAGCGGATCTGTGACTCCATATACTCTCAACTTCTGTACCAATATACTATGGTCCTTCACTTTATCAAAAGCATTTGAAAAATCTGTATAAATGGTATTAACCTGAATGTTTTGATCAACCACTTTAGCTGTTTCATTTATATAATTAGCAAAGTTGAAGTTGGTAGATCTCATGAAAATGAATTAATTATTATGTGTGTAAAGCTTGTGGCTGCGGCCGTATATATAGTGACCTTAAAGTGATGGTCGTAAATTAGTAACCGCATTAATCAGCAGCACAAATTAGCATTCTGAGAGGCTTGGGGTGGCTATAGGGGAGGTTGGAGGCTTCTAACGAAGGCGAAGCCTTCGTGCTCGCGAGCGCGTGCGTTGTATTATAACAAATGCCATGTAAAAGACGATGTCTATTATTGTTACTAGTTACATATCATTTTACCCAGTGTTTGTAAACATATTCATATATTAGTATACTAGCTGACCCGGCGAACTTCGTACCGCCTAACAGTCAATGAATGCCGTGTTACCTTTTAGCTGAGCTAATTTAGTCTTTGATGAACGTTATATCATGACACAAAATAAATATTAAAATCAGATAGATATATAAAAGTATTTTTTTTATGATGAATAACACATACAGACAGAGAATAAAGTATTCAAAAATTAAGTACTTCAAACACGTGTCAGAAAAAAATGATTGAATTAAACTATGTTGCGCAGCATGGGATGCATTCGGATTAACTCTTTTTATTCCAGCACCTGTGGTAAACGACATTCTTTGTTTTTTGTCAGCCGCAAGAACATATAAAGCGGATGGTTTGCCGACACCTGAACCATGAGAAAAACGTGTAAAATGTATTTTCTAGATTGAGGCCACAAATTTGAGCCAACAAATAGTCAAGAATTGGCCCTGTGATTTGTTAATCGTCATGGCGAAAGCAAGACGAATCGGGAATTGATTTCGTTTAAACTCAAAGGGCATATCCGTTGGGATCATCGGAATCCTTGGGATAAGAACTTTAAATTTTCCTTTGAGTAAGGACGCGTGAATCACAATTGCTCATCGGTTTTCTTATCACCAACTGCGCGTTCCATTGCACAGTTTTGGTTGATTTAAATTTTTAAGCATGATAACTACCGAGTCAACCTTCAGTTGTAAATGGTGCGGTGGTAAACCAGGCACATCCAAAGAGTTTAAAAATTCAGTTGGACAATTAGTGGCTTCATCTTCGTTTGTGTAACAAACGAATGTGTAACAGTCGATAGATTTGAATGAATACAGAGTACCTACGATTTTAGACATGTGATTTTAGAGTCATTTACATCTTTACTTTTAGCCGCCAAAATTGGATCATCTCTAAAGTCTTTAACATAGTTGTTCTTCGATAATTTCCGCCCCAAATGAAGTCATTTGAAAACAGACATGAGACGTATTTTAGTAAGTGTTCGCTAGAAAATGTCGTGATTCTTGTGTTTTTCCATAAAGTAACAATGGCTCTGGTGGCGGAACCAATAAGTGCAATTTCACTGTACCACTAAGGCTGCACAAAACCAGGCGTTTCACCAGCAAACTTCAATGCGCCACAATGCTGGCAAACAACGTCCATTGGATCAATGCAAGCTAAGCGGTTGCATCGTTTTCGATGGTGATATATGGTATATGAGAAACGCTGCTCGATTCAAATCAACACTTGAATCGTTTCTTCTTGCACTCGAAGATTATCCTTGTGTTGATCTGTACGATAAGCTCGACGATTTGTCGTTTTTAATCTAATTGTTGTGCTGCCCCTCTTTCCTCTTGTGTTCGAGAAACACGATTTAAAGCCCTTCTTCGCTCCATACGGCGCTCTTCTCGTGCAATTTCTCGTTAGTCAACAGATAATTGACGCATGTTGTTCCGTTGCCTAATTGCATTACGGCTTCGTTGGGAAAGATTACATCTTGATCATACATTACATCAAAAAATGATTGAATTAAACTATTTAGTCATTTTTTTCTGACACGTGTTTGAAGTACTTATTTTTTTGTAAATTTTTATTCTCTTTCTGTACGTATTATTCATCATAATATAATATTTTTATATATCTATCTAATTTTAATATTTATTTTGTATCATGGTATTACGTTCATCAAAACCTAAATTAGTTCGCCAAGTTCGAAGTTCGCCAAGTCAGCTAGTATTGAATATTTAAAACAAACAAAACGCACAAAACAAACAAATATAACTGTACCTGAAATAACCTAAACTACATAAAGTTTCTTTGACTCTATCATACCAGGCCAGCGACCTATGTAAACCCCTTTGCGACTAATCTTGCACGATATCTCACTTTGTCATCACTATATTTCTTTCTAAGAACCCACTTGCACTTCACAACTGTACCTGAACTTGGAGCATCTACCAACTCCCACGCATCACTTTCACTAAAACAGTCTAGTTCTTTCCTAATCGCACTTAACCACTGTTTCCTTCTAAATCCATCAACTTCGTTTTAATGGCGTCGGTTGTAATGGCGATACCCGAATGCTCAATCGCCATTATCATCGGTGCATATTTCTCGGTTAAACCAGCTAATAATAAACAGCCAATCCACTCGTCACTAATTTGAAACCCTGTTCCGCTTAGTTTCTGTCCAGTCTCCACTAATTGTGTCACATAGCTTGTCATAGAACTGCAGCTTTCGAGACGAATTGAGATGAGATTTCTCAATAAACTTAGGCGTCTGGTGAAACCGGAGTCATCAAATAAAGTCTTCAGCTTATTCCAAAGCTCCAACGACGTTTTGACATCCTTTATGTGCACGTACAAAGTAGAATCGATTGTGAGAATCAGTGGCTTCTGTAATCTTTCTGGCAACAGGTCTTATGCAATGCTCCATGTTCTCCAAGATCAGAAAATTCTCCGCAGCGAAGCACCATTCCGTATAATTTTCCCGCTCTTTTAGCTTTTTACATTCATTAAGTAATTTGTCGACATGATTTTACTTATCACTCGCGACCTACGCTAAAAACTGAGCTAAACTGAAAATTATGACTTTCCCTAGCTAAATACTGACTTTGCTGGTCCCATAACCTATAATTACTAATAAAACGAGCAGTATTAGTAATGAACACGTTTGCTTTATTTGACAGTTGAAAACCAGAGACAATACAGTACAGATCACAGACACGCTACAGTTCTCCTTTAATACCCATTTCGATATCAATAAACAATAACCTGCTTTCAAGAAAACTGACAATTCGAAGATATTTATAGATTTATAGACAACGATTATCCTCCTCGTCAACTTCAACCCTCACCTCAGATACCACCAGGAAGAAAATTATGCAGTATTTATTTACTATCAGGAAGAATATTATCCAGTGGACTTAAACTACAGATAAAATTCTCTTAATTCTCTTCGTTACATCTCGCAACTCAGTAAAGATTGAAAGTTTTTGTTTTTAAAAGTGGTGAAACTTCAAACTGAATTGTGCTAAAATGATAGTTGATTCTTTTCCGGTTGTAGTTCTTATATAAAAAATAAAATGTAAACTTTTTTAATATTAAAAAAATACGTATTGGTACGTAAGCATAGTGAAAAAAATTGTTAAAAATGTGTATGTAAATAAAAAAATATTAAAGAAATATATAGTTTTGTTTTTTGGCCTTTATATTTTATATTCTAATGAAACAAAGTCTATTAATGTCTATTTCGATGTAAATATTTGGTTTCATTTATAGATATTAAAAATAGGCGCATTTTAATTTGACGTCTGACAGACTACACCTCAGTCAAATATTAATAAAAAGTTCACCTCAGTTGCAGTTTAACACAAAGTAATTTGCTGAACGCACGCGTGAATGTTAATCATTTGTCTGTACGCTTGCATAAATATTTGAGGAACTTCTATGTCTATCTGCTTAATGCACTTTTCAATCTTTTTAATTGATTTAACAAAATACAGACAATAGTTTATTCACCATATATTTTTAAATAGTTCACACAAAATACATTTATGAATGCATGCATAAATTTCAATCATTACTGTATGTGACAGGATGGACATCAAATGTTTGACAGACAACAAATGTTAGGGAAAATGATTCATCTTTATAATACATATTCATCAATTTTTCATTGTTTTTAAGATGTATTCTGCTATTCGGGGCGGAGACAAATCCAATGAATCAAAACCCATGAAAATTGGTCCAGCAGATCTCGAGTCATAAGTGCTGTAAGTCTCGAGTCATAAATGTCTTTTATATATAGATTGTAAATTTTTAAGTAAGTTTATTATATTAAGAAAACATTTATATCATTCGTACGCCAACTTATCTATATGTTTGTATATTTTGTTCTTTTTCATTGTAGGGGTTGCCTGGAAGAAATCACCTGTGGCCTTTACACCAACATTGTACTCACTTCTTTTGTTTTTGTTTTTGTTATAATTTGTTGGTGTAATAAAGAATTAAATAAAATAAATACATAACATTTTATTGGTACGCAAAAATATCCACAATTATTTTAAGAACTATGACAGACACGGTATCGATACAAGAAGGAAAAAAAGCTAATTACACATTCGTTGCCGTACTTACATTTAAAACAATAGAAATTACCACCACTAAACTGCTAGCAAGTCATGATAATTTTAAGTTTACTTACTTTGAGATCGGTCGAGATTAAAAATATATTATTAAGGAAAGTATAATATTATCCAAGAATTATATAAAGATGTTAATATGTAGAATTAAATGCTGTTGATGCTCGCTCAGGAGGCTTACCGTTGCTGTAAATTTATTATAACATTTTATTTGAAAAGAGCAACTGTTGAATTTGTTGCCGGCTCTTCTCAGCAGAACTGCCTTCCGAGCTGGTGGTAGCTTCCGTTAGGACTGACACTCCTAACGTCTTTTGTAAATTGACGATTCAAAAGTGCTTGTAATAGCCTATTTAAATAAAGAATATTTTGATTTTGATTTTTAACATATTTAGACCGTCACAATCAACATTTTTGAAAAAAGTAACAAAAATATCTAAAAAAGGTTATGTACATATCTACAATTAGATCTAACCCTGAACAAAACTAAATGTGGTTTTTAATAAAAAATAACCTAAATACAAAACTAAGGAGAAAGTTATGATTTTCAACAACTGAGTGTATAGTTTTCAGCCTCCTTAACATCGTTCGATTTTTCAGTAGAGTTTCCATTTAATCCATCTGTTTCAGAAGCGTCGCCGTTACGCTGTGCTTCTCTAAACACTTGTCCATTTTCTGTTTTGTCATAACAGTTCGAGTTAGTGGGGACCCTTTCAATAAACATAATACAATATATAATATTTACACAATATAAAATATTATATAGTTTTACTTATTATACAAAAAATAAAAATGTTTCAACATTTATTAATACTATTTTTAGTAGTTTCAGATTTTTATCTGAAAGCAGGTTCAATATGAAAGATTCTTAATTTTTATTTATATCTATGTATTTATTTTATAAAAAGAGTAGAAAAGTCAATTCTATATGAAAAAAAAGTTATGGAAAATGTCGATTCATCGCCGTTAAAAAAATATTTTTTGATTGAGCAGAATTTGGTATCCATGGTACCTTTCTTCCTGTTCGTATACTAAAATATGGAGAACACCAGAGTTCACACTAGTCTCGATTTGGTGGTATTAGAGAATTTAGCAGAATAGAAATCTGTTCTGCTAAATTCTTGTTAATTTACTCATTGTACTTTTAGCTATTTGTCTTCGCCGGATCTTTTTGTCGCATCCCCCTGATCACTGATTATGGACCCATTACATATAAAGTACCTCGCGAACCTCAGATTACATAGCAAATCAGTTCGCGGGAGCTGATTGGCTCTACAAATGTACATGACTTTGGTCTCTGCTTTGTAGATCGTGAGCCCAACCAATTCGTTTTGGTTCTTCACTCTTCTGAAGAGTTTAGCCATCTCAGCTTATGACGAATTGAAAATCACCAACCTTCAAAATAACCACTTACCATCCATTCATCCATTATATCAATAAAAATCAGGATTATGTGTATTTGATATAATATAACGATAAATAGCATACCTCTAATTCTAATTCATAGTTCTAAGCGGACCACGATTTTTCTAACTATATAACCATCAAAAGTTAAACTCACAACCATTGAACACAGAGGCTTTCCGCTCCATAACATCTATACTTTACATTAATAGTATAAAAACTGACACCTTCACGTTTCTTAAGCAGCAGGATAGTCAAAGAGAAAATAGTGTCAAGAGACTATGTTTTATTATGTTAACGCCTGTCGTGGCGCAGAGGCACAAGCGTGCGACTGTAAACGCGACAGTTTCTGGGTTCGATTCCCACTCTAGAAAATGAAGTATTTTCATTTTCTGGGTTTGGTAACAAGGCGGCGTTGAGTTCCGCCACTCAGCACGCAATGCCTCAATCTGGCGCAAAGTGGGGAACGGAATTGTTGAAAGAGAACGGTGTGTCTTAACACTAGGTTCTCAGGTTCCCTCTGCCTACCTTGCTACATGCGGGATACAGCGTGAAGTTAAAAAAAAAGACTATGTTTTATTAAAAATGTTTATGTTTCATTAAAAATTGGGAAATGAACAGCATTTACAACACATACATACAACACATAGAATTAGCACATTGAACATGGAGTGAATAAGAAAAAGAAAACAAATGTGGATTACAAAGTTAAAAGAAAAAAACAAAAACTTCATTTAAACCTCATTTTAAACCTTATCCATAATTTTCTTACGATATTGTTTAATATTGTTACAGAATATATCAATTTCATCACACCTATTATTATAGTTTCTACAAAATCTTTTTAAAAAACAATTTGTGGCGTAATTGGTTTTCCGAACAGGAATGTAGAAAGTGTCTCTAAATCGGACATTAAAAAGTGGACATTTAATGTGTAAATTACCAAACGGATAACTATATAGGAGTACAAATAAGTCCGTTCCATTTTATTGTAGATGGCGCGGCACGGAGTTTCGGCTAGCTTTCGCAGATGATAACCGGCTAATAAAATAGTTTAGACATTCAAAAATACCATAACCTATTAATATTACTGATTTTATATTGGTAAAATATAATTTTTATAAGTTGAAAATGTCAAAATTTGAGCCAAGTAAGCGTCATTTGCGGGAAATATTACTTTACTTCTTTAATTTAAAGAAATCTGCTGCTGGGACGCATAAATTGCTCGTAGAAGCATATGGTGAGGGTGTTTTGAGTGAGAGAAGTGGTTTCAAAAGCTTAAAAACGGTGATTTCGACGTAGAAGACAAAGATCGCAGTGGAAGGCCAAAAATCTACGAGGATGCAGAATTGGAGGAATTATTGGATGAAGATTCCTCTCAAACATAGAAAGAACTTGCTCTAACATTAGAAGTCGCTCAGCAAGCAGTTTCACATCGTTTAAAATCATTAGGAATGATTCATAAACAAGGAAATTGGGTTCCGCACGAATTAAAGCCGAGAGATATTGAACGCCGACTATGCTTAAGTGAAATGCTGCTAGACATAAAAAAAGGGTTTTTTACATCGTATCATAACTGGTAATGATCCAAAAAGAAGAAAATCGTGGGGATGACCTGGTCACGCGTCAACATCAACAGCAAAACCGAATATTCACGGAAATAAACTTATGCTGTGTATTTGGTGGGATTAGCTAGGTGTAGTGTATTATGAGTCGCTTAATCCGAGCGAAACAATTAGTGGAGCCCTCTATTGAACACAATTGATGAGATTGAGCCGAGCTCTGAAGGAAAAACGCCCTCAATACTACTCTAGACACGAAAAAAATATTCTTCTGCATGACAATGCTCGTCCACATGTTGCGGCTCCCGTGAAAAAGTACTTGGAAACACTTGATTGGGAAGTGTTTCCCCACCCGTCGTATTCACCAGACATTGGACCGTCCGATTATCACTTGTTCCGGTCCATGGCACATGATCTGACGGCGCAGCGGTTCACATCTTATGAGGATACCAAAAATTGGGTTGATTCGTGGATAGCCTCAAAAGACAAGGAGTTCTTCACACGTGGGATTCGAATGCTGCCTGAAAGATGGGAAAAAGTGGTTGCAAGTGATGGGCAATATTTTAAATAAATTTATATTACCGTTCTTCTATAATAAATATTTAATTTGTGTTAAAAAACGGCGGAAACTTATTTGTACTCCTAATAGAATCTACTAAACTATGTAAAATTTTATATAAAAAGATTCTATATTTTCCACCTGATATCTAGTAATTGCATGTTTATTAGTGGAATTCATCGCCGCATTCTGTTCTTCTTTTTTTGTTTTAACAGCGCGTGAATCAAACCAATATTATAATATATCAATTTTAATTCTTCGTACTAATTTAATTCTTTCCTGTTACACGATGATCTCAAGAACTGGATTCGGTATTTTTTTATATAGCAGGGTAGGCAGAGAGAACCTGAGAACCTAGTGTTAAGACACTCCGTTTCCCACTTTCCACCGAATCGAGGCATTGCGTGCTGAGTGGCGGAACTCAACGCCGCGCTCTGTTGTTACCAAACCCAGGAAATGGAAATACTAAACTTTTATATTACCTGGAAAGGTAATCGAATCCACAACCTGTCGCGTTTACAGTTGCACGCTTGCCTCTGCGCCACGACAGGTGCTAAAATTCCAATGTTATTTATTAAGCATTACTATAACCTGACGTCAATTTACGCAATTAACGCCGTCTTTACGTCAATATTGTACACTAATTATTATGTATTTATATCAAATAATGTTGGTGTAATAATAATAATAATAATAATAATAATAGCCTTTATTCTCTGACCATGATACAATATTTCTTACATAAATATATTTTTCTTTTATCAGCAGCCAGTTTGTTGATCAGGATGTCTCTTGACATAGGCCTCCCCCATTAACTTCCATTCCTCTCTGTTTTTCGCAATTCGTCTCCATCCTTTTGGTAAATCGTCCTCCCATCTTTTTATTTGACGTCCTTTTTGCCTTTTCCCATCTCTAGGGTACCATTCTATTACATCTTTTGTCCATTCCGTTGGTGTAATAAAGTATTAAATAAATAAATAAATAAATATATATTTATCGTTTCTTTACATTATAATATATTGTGACAATAAAGTATCCGGAAATTGTAAATAAAACAAAAAGTAATAATTTATTAATCAATATTTATTTTGTCGCCTTCAAAATAGGCCCCATTTGATGCAATACACATGTACCAACGCTTCTTCTAATCTTCGAAACATGTTTTATAAGCACTTTCCGGGATCTTCGTTAGCTCTCGCGTCGAATTCTCTTTTATGTCTTCAATTGACTCATAACGGTGTCCTCGGAGTGGCAATTTCATTTTAGGGAACAGGAAAACGTCGGCCGGAACTAGGTCTGGTGAGTATGGTGGTTGATCGACGGTATTTATCGAGTTTTTGATCTTAAATTCGGTCACGACGTGAGCTCGATGCGATGGTGCATTGTCGCCATGCAAAATCCACGAATTTTTCTTCCATAATTCCGGCCGTTTCCTACGGATTTTCTAGCGCAAACGCCTCAATACAGCTAAATAGTATTCCTTATTGACTGTTTGTCCCTCCGGAAAGAATTCATAGTGGACCACACCTCGAATATCGAAGAAAACAGTGAGCATCACCTTCACTTTTGACTTTCATTGGCGCGCTTTTTTCGGTTTTGGCTCGTTTTTGGTCTGCCATTCCGATGATAGTTGATTTGTTGGCATGTCATACTAGTAGACCCATGTCTCATCGCCAGTTACGATGCGTTCCATGAATGAGAGATCAGCATTGGCACGCTCCAGCGCGTTGAAAGAGGCTTCTTCACGATGCTTTTTTTGCATGAAATTCAGCTATTTTGGAACAAGTCTGCCAGCGACCTTTCTCATGCCCAAAATGTCAACCAAAATCAAACGAACCGATTCTCGAGCGATGTTCAGGTCTTGTGCTAACTCTCTAATACTGGTATGACGATTTTCGAGCATAGTTTTCCTCACAATTTCAATGTTTTCATCGGTTGAAGAGGTCGAAGCTTGTCCGGAACGAGGCAAATCTTCAACGCTTTGTACCAATCATAACCATGTGTTTTTGATAAAATTGATTCACCGTAAGCCTCTCCCAACATTCTCAACATTTCCGCACACGAAATTTTGTTTATAACACAAAATTTAATGCAAACTCTTTGTTTAATTATTGGATTCATTATAAAAATCGCCGCGCACTACAACACTGCTAAATAAATGAAAAAAACAATTTTAGAAAACATTCAAATATTTTTACGCAGCGAAACTCAAATCCTACGCCTGGTGCTGATTACCACTTAAAAATATCAAAATATTTAATAATTGTTCTTTGAAATAACGTTGAAAATATTGTATTTTTTTACATCTCTATTGACATTTTAACAACAAAAATGAGTAATAATAAGATAGTAAAAATTTCAGCATGGCTGAATAAGAACGTATGGCTTAGCGGTCACAGCGCTTGGACGCGACTGGCGCGCGTTCGAGTCCTGATACGTTCAATCTTTTATACCTTGTCGAAAAATGAAAGGATGTATGATTTCATGTGAGGATGTATGATTTCATGTGTGCACATATGATTTCATATGTGCACGTAAGATTTCATATGTGGACGTGTGATTTCATGTGTGGACGTATGATGAAATCATTCATGTGTGCACATATGATTTCTGGGGTAGGGGGAGTTGGAGATGAGCGGTACCTCCTTCTCTTACTCCCTGGCCTACAACGGCGGAGCGGATCTGCATTTGTGCTGACCTCACGGATCCGTTCCACGCCCTTCTTCAGTGCGATAACTGACTCGCTAAAGGAGACTATTATAGACCAGTTCTTCTCACTATCCAACATTGCCCCCATCATACTGAACAGTGAGTACCTAGTCGGTTAGACGTCAGTTAGGTATCTAGTCTCTTTTAGGCACTTAAGCGAACCATAAAATAAGAACATATCATCTTCTGTTAAAGAGGCAAGGTGAAGTGATGTTTAATGTTCAGAACAATTACACCACTAAGATAAAACAAATAAACATTTGGATATATATTAGAATATTCAGACTTATTAATTGTAAAAAGGTTGTCGTGTTGTTGTGTGTCGTGTGTTGTTGGTTGGTTGTGGTTACACCACAAAGATGTGGTGAGGCAAAGTGAATCTTTAGTTGCAAAAATCAAATATGGCAGTATTTAACATGAAAATAGTCATAAGTGAAAGCTTTAAACATAGACTATGTTTAAAGCGAACGAAGTTATGGGTATTATATAAAAATGTAATATTTGATTATAATATATAATTTTATTATGTCTTTAAAATAATTAAGATATTTTGTTGGTATTTTTTTAAAAATTGTCTTTAATTTTGAAGAAATATAAAAGAGGATTTTGTAAAATAATTATATTTATCTAATGGTAACATTTAATATTTATGTCATAGTTTACTTTGTTGTATATTAAGATGCAGATTTGACTAAATATTATTATCTCTTTTGATTGAAAAAGCAATATAAAAGTTTATATTAGTTATAAAATAATTGTACATATATTTAATTAAAATGTATAGATTTGTATAATAATTTAATATGTAATTAATTAAGTTACTTTGAAAAGATACTGATTGGACTCATTAAGAATAAATATAAAAGGCTGAAAATATAATGTAGCCGGGATTTTTGGTTCCCTGAGATTCTACTGGTTAAGGTACGTTATCGTTGATATATTTTTAATTGTTATTTCTTGTAATATTGTTTAAATATGAACCTTTCTGTAATATTGAAACGTACTTGTCTTTGTATTGCTAATTATAGCAATAATTTGTGTTATTGTGCCGAATTATTATGTGATAATATAAGCATTGTGTAATATTTGTAAACTATACTTGAAAAGAGCAACTGTTGAGTTTCTTGCCGGCTCTTCTCAGCAGAACTGCTTTCCGAGCCGGTGGTAGATTCCCGTAGGACTGACAATATAGACATCTTTACCTTAATTTGACGATGCAAAGTAATATCGTAGTCGAATTGAGAATATTTTGATATTATTTGAATAAAAACAGTATTGATTATCTTTTTGTTATTAATTAACTATTCTAACATCATAATATATACATAATATACATAAATATTTGTTATTTAATGAAATATATAAAGAAAAATCTAACACGGGCACCGCTAGTAGGATTATATTTAATTGAACTATATATATTTTATGTTTTTATTTTTATAATATTTCCGTATGGGGACCACACGTGTAGTTAGAAAAAAAAAAAATTGTAAAAAAATTATATCAAACTGTGATCTTACCTTTCTAAAGCGTCTGTTTCAGAAGCAACGTTTCCAAAAACAATACCACTAGGACTCAACTCATTTCTCTTCTTACGCAGCATTAAATAGACGACGCCGACGATAATTTGGTTAACAAATTGATTAAGTTTAGAATTTTGTCAATGCCATTTTTTACAATTTAAATACAAATTATATATTCGGCTTCGTGCGCACAGTCCATTCACAATATATATATATATATATATAAAAACCCGGCTACATAGCGAAACTAAAAAAAAAGAATCCTAACACAGAAAATAGAAAAATCAATTGGGACCCATTTTCAAATTTTATAGAATTTCTTGGGAAGATTATAATTTTTTTTATTTGTTTGAAGTTTGGAGCGATCCATAAATTACGGAAAGAGGAGGGTCGACGAAGAAGTGTAACAACCCATTTTTATATAAAAAATACAAAACATAATATTTTTATATCTAAGTAAAAGACCAACACTAAATTAAAACGACGTTATCTACTAAAGAAAAACTTAAAAATAGTTGCAGAGAAAATATTGCTCTACTGTTACTTCAACTATCTTTGGATCTCCGGGATTTATCATATTTAAAAAAGCAAGTTTCGTATCATAGTTATTGCCTCAGTGTCGAGTTAATAATATTTTAAGCCATCGTGTCACTGATGGCCTGTGGTCTATATTTTGCACCATACAAGGCTATAAAAGAAACCGCATAAACCTCAAGAAGAATTATTGCCCACCACCAAGGCAGATCACCGAAATATTAAAGTATAACCATAGTGTAACTTAGTGACTTAAGAAGGTTTTTGAATATACTGATATTAAAAAAAGTTGGATGTGAAATTGATACGTTTAAGATTTTGTAGGCTGTCTATAATATTATTGGTTATGCCTGTTTTTCTGTGTATTTATTTAAGAAGTATACTTTTATTTTTTTACTATTAAACAGTAAATTATTAGCACTAAACCAATGTACTATTTTCGAGAGAGCGTCGTTTACATCGTCATATACCTTTTTTTCGTCGAAGTATCATCAGCAAACAATACTATCTTACGGCTATTTCCAACGAGATATGGTGGATGGTATGTATTGACCTCTGTGGTACCCCCATACTACTTAATGACACAGGAGACAATGACAGAACCCTTTTAATAAATAAGAAGTCAGAAGATTGAGTGCACTTTCTCTTGCAATGGCGTAGCTTCATGACCAACGTAGAGTGCTGAACGCAATCGAACGCCTTGGACAAGTCACTAAACATGCCAAGGGCATCCTGTGATTCCTCTCTAGCTTCAAGATACTTTTTAAAAGACTTGTACCAGTATCGATAATAGATCGACCTTTAGTGACATCATACTGTTTATCATGCATAAGATTAGGTAAATCAAAATTTCGTGGTATTTCATTTATTTACTTTTTTATAAAACTACTATACTATACTAAATTAGGGTAGTATAGATACTGATCGAAAATTATTAGGATCCGATGTACTACCCGATTTAAATATCAGAATGATTTCACTACATTTACACTAAATTTCATTAAGTCAGGAAACACACCATACTCTATATAAATTATTGAATATAGTCGTGAGGTAAGAAGCAATACCGTTTATTATACAGCTAATCAGCTTTACAGAAACACTCCAATGATCTAATATTCTCTTGATATCTAGAGATTTAAATGTTTTAACAATGTCTCTGGAACTGACTGATTTATATTTAAAATCGACATTACATATCTGTACGCTCTCCTTAAGTAATGATTCAGCGACTGTTGTGGAAGATAATATAAGAGTTTTCGTTGAGGAAACTGGAGTATTAGCAAATAATTTTTCAAATGCGTACGCAACTTCTTAATTCAATTTTTAATTTAAAGTCACAGTTGCGATATCATTTTAATTTTATCAGTAGAATTTTTAATTTGTTTTTAATATGTAAAAATTTTGCCATGAAACTCAATTTTTTAAACATTTAGAATTGTTTAATAAAATGACTAAAAAGATTATTTATGGTTATATGTTCTTTACAAAATTGATATAACCTTTTTCATTATGTAGTCGCCCAATCATTAAATGACAAGAAGCTCCTGGAATTTACTGTTTTAGAAGTAAATACAGCATTAAATTCATTTTTAATGATACTGAAAAACTTACCATATAAAATATTTGGGTCATTATTATACTTTAAATATTTTTGCCATTATATTACTTCCAAACTTTTCTACACGGCCAGTTGTCATCGGCACACATACAATTTTTTGACTTTCATTAATTTTATTTTTAGTAAGGAAAAAGGAAAGAAGTCCACAATGATCAGAGCTCGACATATTATTATACATTTATTTCTTGGTACAGCATTTGTAAAAATATTATTAATGCAAGTAGCTATACAATTAGTAATACTTGTGGGCTTTAGAAATAAATTGGCCAGGTTATATGAATTTAGTAAAGACCTGAATCCAGTACAAGATCGGAATTATCTAGTAAATCAATATTAAAGTCACCACATACAATTAAAAATTTCTTAGATCCAGATAATTTAACAAGTGCTTGGTCTAAAATAGTTTCAAAATGTTCATATAGCCCAGTGGGAGGTCTGTATACACCAACAACAACGAAATGCTCAAGCTCTGCACAGGCCATATCAATAGTCTGCTCAACAGAGAGGCTCACAATATCTTTACGTTCTTTAAATTAGTAATACTTTTTCAAATTTATTAAAGAACCACCGTGAATTGCTTTTTCTCGGTTGAACATGCTAGCTACTTGGTGGATATTGACATTAAAAATGGCTTTATAGTTTCGAAGCCAGTGCTCGGTAGTTATACAAAATATATGAACATTATTACTATTCAAGAATAGCTCCATTTCTAATTCTTTATTAAACATCCCTTATATGTTTTAATGCACCAAGTTTGTATCATTGTTATGACAAATTGTGTTTATTTTTAAATTATTATTTTTTTAATACAAGATGATATACTGCCAGAGATAACCTCTGTTGTCTTGTAATTTAATTAGAACGATTTCCAAAGTAGATGTCAAATTACACTGTTCAATAGGAACAGTTGTCTTTATAGCTATAGAGTTGGCTAAGTTCAAGTGTAAATAATGTAATAACATACTTGTTATTTGTCTTTTGTAAAAATAAGATAGTTGTATCTCACCTATTACATGTCAAACTATTAGTTTTAAAATTAATTATATTAATGATATCGGTTATTACTATTTTATTACATGTATTGTTATTTGCATCGGAGTCCTGGACTATCTGCGCGGCTGATAGAAAAAGATCGAGGCCTTCGAAATGTGGTGCTGGAGGAGAATTTTGCACATACTGTGGACAGCAAGGAGTACAAACACATCTGTTCTCCACCAGCTTAAGATCACAACAAGACTATCTACAACATGTTACCAAAGAGTACTGTCTAACTTTGGCCACATAGCACGGGAACAGCCGGATAGTTTTGATAAACTAATTATGATGGGCAAAGTAGATGGGAAAAGACCTAGGGGCCGAACACCTGCCCGATGGTCTAATACCGTAAGAAACATCTTAGGCGTCCCGGTGACCGAAGCTCTAAGGAAAGCGACAGACAGAGTGGCATGGAAACAGCTTGTCAAAATGGCCACGACAGCATATCAGAACGGGCACGACCTTCAGAAATGTAGAAACCGAGCAAGAAGAAGAAGAAGAAAATTGTTATTAGATGTTACGTAATAATAATAATAATAATATAGCTTTATTGATCTACACACCTTACAATACATTTTTATTATACATAAAAAATACAAATAAATAAAATATAAAAGTTAGGTTTCGATGTGTAGCCCCTCCTGGGTAAAAGCCTCCTCCAACTTGGTCCATTCTATGCGGTTTTTGGCAACTTCCATCCAGTTTTCTCCTGCTATTTTTTTGATGTCATCCACCCATCTTTTCCTTGGTCTTCCTACGCTCCTCTTCCCTGTTGGACCTTTCCACTTTGTCGTTCGGAGTGTCCACCTTTTGTCAGGGTATCTGGCTATATGTCCTGCCCATTTCCACTTTTGTACTAGACTGTAACGGAGCGCGTCTATGATGTTGGTTTTTTTTTCGGATATCTATATTTCTAGTTTTTTGTATTTTTCTTAGTTTTAGAATACTTCTCTCCATAGCGTGCTGGCAGGACAAAATTTCATTTTTTACCTTTTCGGTATATACCCATGTTTGACTTGCGTAAGTCAAACTTGGAAGGATACATGAGTCCATTAATATCTTTTTCATCTTTAAGCTGTACTTTCCTTTTAAAATTTCTTTCTGAGCCCAATATTTCTTCCAAGTTATATTTATTCTTCTATCTATTTCTTTTTCATTACTGTTTGCTTGGAATGAGATCAGTTTCCCTAGGTATATATAGTCATTTACGTATTCTATAGGATTTCCTTCTATTCTGATTAAGTTTTTAGAGCTGTTTGTCATTATTTTCGTTTTTAAACTATTCATTTGGAGACCTACTTTTTGGCTTTGCACATCTAGGCTCTGTAGCATACTTTCTAGCTCAGTTGCAGATTCACTAAAAAGGGCTATGTCATCTGCAAATCTTAGATGTGTTAGCCTTTCATTTAGCATCCATATACCCTTATTTTTCCATTCCAAATTTAGAAATATATTTTCGAGGACCGCTATAAATAATTTGGGTGAAAGAGGGTCTCCTTGCTTTACTCCTTTACCAATTTCGAACTCCTCTCCTTGTCTTTCTAGTTTTATTTTACTCGTACTTTTAGCGTAGATGTTCTTTATTAAGTATACATATTTTTCATTTACGTTATTTTTCTTTAAGGCGTTCCATATAGACGAGTGTGATATGCTATCGAATGCCTTAGTATAGTCTACAAATGCAATATACAATGGCATATTGTACTCATTATATTTTTCTATTATCTGTTCAATGGCATGTATGTGATCAATAGTTGAGTAGTGTGGGCGAAAGCCTGCCTGTTCTATTGGCTGATTTTGGTCTATATTTGAGGTTATTCTACTTAGTATGATCGAAGAGAACAATTTATAAATTGTAGATAATAAGCTAATAGGTCGGTAATTATTGATGTCTAGGGGATTCCCTTTTTTGTAGAGTAATATTATGTTAGAGCTGCACCATTTTTTCGGTATTTGTTCTGTTTTTATTATTAAATTAAAAAGTTTTGTTAAGTAGACTATCAATATAGGTGCTCCGATTATTAAGGCTTCATTAGTAATGTTATCTGGACCTGAGCTTTTATCCGATTTTAGTTTCTTAATATGATTAATTATTTCGATTTCACTTATGTCGTTTAGCTGCTGTTTATTTGATTGAAGTTCTTCCTTTGTATTAATTTTTAATAGTTCTTCTTCATCTTTACTTTCCTGTGGTGATCTTCTGTAAAGATCAGAGTAAAAGACTGTCGCGCACTTTATTATGTTTTGTCTATCCTGTGTTTCACCTTTTCCGGTATTTAGGCCCTGTATCCAAGTTTTGTGAGATGACAACTCTTTATAAGCCCTCTTTGAACTTCTAAATGCTGTTATATTTCTTTCTATTACACTTGATCTGTAGTTTTCATAATCTTGCCTGACTGCTCTGTTTGTTTTTTTATATAATTCCTTTAATTCTTGTCTTATTTCCTTAGATTTTTCTTTTCTTGTTTGGAGTTCTATACGTCTAGAGATAAGTTGTTGTGTTAGATTACTAATAATTTTTGGTGTTTTGTACTTTGCTTTCTCGTCTTTATTTTGTTCTAAACTCTTAGTGATAGTTTTTTCCAATTCGTTGCTTAATGCTTCTACTTCTTCTACATTTTTTGTTGTTTCGTATAATGTTGTTGCATTTTCTTTTAGCTTTTCTATGTAAGTTTCTTTTTCTTTTGTGGACTTTAGCTTATTGCATGGCGTTTTAAATGACGTCCTGTTTATTTTAGGTGTTTTTAAGTTCATTGAACATCTAACCATTCTATGGTCTGATGGGAAATTTATTCTGTTAAGTACTTCAAGGTTTGTTATGGCTTTCTTGTTGTAACACAATATAAAATCGATTTCATTTCTAGTATTTTGATCTGGAGATTGCCAAGTCCATTTACGGGAGTTCTTTTTCTTGAAGTATGTATTCATAAGTGACAGTTTGTTCTCAAATGCATATTGAATCAGTCTTTCTCCTCGTGCGTTTCGTTGCCCATATCCATGTCTTCCCATTATCGTAAGTTCTTCATTTTTAGGGTATCCAATTTTTGCGTTAAAATCTCCTATGACTAATAAGTTCTTATCTGCTTGTTCCTGCGCTTTTAGTAAATTCATGTAGAAGTTTTCGATCTCTTCCTCGGTAGAACTTTCTGTGGGTGCGTAAACTTGGATAATCGACAATGACGCATTATTGAATCTCATTTTCAGCAGGCAGACTCTCTCCGATATACCTACAAAGGTTACAATGTTAGTTTTCAATGCTTTTTTTATTAGAAAACCTACTCCGTGGAGCCCTGCTGTCTCGCCTATGAAACAGAAAATAAAATTGTTATATTCTTCTACCTTGTAACCTTTTCTCTTAGTTTCTGCAAGCCCTATTATGTCCCAATTGATTTTATCTATTGCGTTGTTTAGTTCTAGTAATCTTGTCGTTGATGACAAAGATCTGACATTATAGGTACATATTTTTAAATTATATAAGTCTTCTAATTCACTTTTCACATCTACAGGATTTACATTATTGTAATTCATGGTTTTATTTGATGGAGGGTTATGGTCATCTTCCCCCACGGTGACCAACCGGCTTGGGGTGCTAGGTTTTGTTCTTTTACTTGATGATGTTATAAAATTTGTGTTGTTTAGATTCCAGGTGTGGGAGGCATCTTTTAGTTTTTTGTTATTTTTGGCTCCGTGAGCGATTATGATCTTCCTCTTACTACATATTCGAGTATGCTTGATTTTACAACTTCTTGTGTTTTGTTTGCAGGTGAAATGTCCTTCGGACCTCGCGTATTCTTGATTTGTTTCCTTTTAGCGTTTGTTGCTGCAGCTTCCGGCGATTGAGTTTTTTCTATTTTCCTCTTTTCTCGATTAGAGTCTTTTGGACTTTTCACTACTAATTTATCATAATTAAGATATGCATGATTTCCTTTCTTTCTTTCTTCTACTAGCTGGGGTTGGAGCTTTTTGCGAATTTCTAAAATCTCCTTAGGATAATCTTCTGCAAGATAGATACCTTGAGGAAGGCTGAATTTATTATTTTTAATGAGATGTTTTTTCCATGATGTTGTAAAGGATACTACTAGTGGTCGATCTTTATTCGAACGCTGTCCTACTCTATAAATTTTAGCTATTTCTAGATTTTCTAATTGCACGCCCATCTCCACAATAATTTTTTTGAAATTATCTACTAGTTCGTATTCCGTTTTCTCTTCCTCTTTTATGCCAAAAAATACTAAGTTGTTTTTCCTTTTATTTTTTTCCATAATTTCTATCTTCTGTTCTAAGTTTGATATTTTATTTTTTAAGATATTGTTTTCTTCTAAGAGATTTTTCATTTTCTCATCAAGCGCTTGCATTACGTTGTTAGTGACGTTGGTAGTTATTGTTAAAGTTTGTTTGTTCAGCTTCTCGTCTAGTTTTGATAGAAGTAAATCCATATTATCCATATTTTGATAGAATATTTCTTATTTTTTATTTATTTATTTTTTTTTTTTTTTTTTTCTTTAATTTACAATATTAAAATCACGAATGCAATTATAAAATAACAACGTTTTAAATAAAACAAGCAACAAACATGTTTTATAATAAATAAAAAAAGTCTTGACTTTACAACGTAGGATTGAACTCAGGTTGCGACAAGCAGTTTCACCTTTTTCTGCCACTAGTCCATTGTAAGCGTTAACACGACATTTGAATTATTGCTATGTACTTTAAGATGTTATGAGGATAGTAATGTGACAAAGGAGTCAAAAACTCTGAATTAAAAGTGAATATCGTCACTATTTATCACAACACTTCACTCTTCCTTACACAAATGTTCCTCCCCTTAGTGTAATGTCACTTGGTATAGTTTTCTTAACTTTTTCCGTTGCCGCTGCACTGTCCACACAAGTTAGTTAGTTTTGTTATAATTACCGGTTATAACAATGAGATAACATTTATACACAATTTTTAGGATGTATTCTTATTGCTGATGTAATAATTTGGACTTAAACTATGTTTTTTACGTTTTTAAATCAATTATATTTACGGAGCTAATCAATGTTACGTTTCACTTCTACCCACGTAACGATACGATGTTACGTAATTGCTATTAATTAATATATGTAACATATTGTTTAAACTGCCACAGGAAGATTATATTAGATATATCTAATATAATCTTCTTGTGGCAATTTCTTTATATAAGGAAATGTATTCATAACAATTTTTCTTACGTCTAAATTTATTAATCAGTTGGAAGTGATATGCTCCGTGAAGTCGGGTACCCTTTACCCGACTTCACGGAGCATATTTACTCTTTAACATTAAATAAATTGTAAATTTTAATGCTAAAAATGCATTTTTTAGATTATTCTTGTATATTATAATTATTTTATTCTAATTAATATTAGGATATTTGAATAATAAAGATAAAAAGATACAAGTATTGTTTTAAATCAGGTAATTTATCTCGCGATTAGTTGTGGGTTCGATTCCCACTGGAGAGTGATTAAGTTTAAAATATTATCTCTTATCTCTGCTCTGGTAAGACAAAGGGTGACGTTGACTTCCGCCACCTAACACGCGATGTCCCAAATTCGGGCGCAAAGCGATGGACGGAGTGTCTTGAAACAGCTGGTAAAGGGTGAAGCTGCTTAGTAACTATTTTCAATATTTGTTGTTAATACAATACTGTACATAAAGCGCAAATCATTGCTTTTGATAAAATTGTATACATATATTTTTTTTTATTTGCTTTATTCAGGAAATATAAATTTATTACAGTGTTATCTGCATTGCAAATATAAAAAAAAAAAAAAACATTATATAAAATAACAAATGGATGATAAGCATTTCCATTCCCCACTATGTTAAACAATTCATAATGAACGAATCGGTGTCCTAACAAAGTAAACTAATGACGTAAATATTAAATTATACAATACGTATTTTAATAGAATACATGTAAAAGTAGCTTGTGCTCGCGGCTTCGGCTGTGCGATCTGAATACTTAATTTGTCGGAAGGACAGATAAGACAGAGATAGAGAAGTGGCCTGAAAGAGAATCGGGATGGTAAACGGTCTTCTTTGTATTTGCACGTGTTAGATTTTTCTTATATATTTTATTAAATAACAAATATTTATGTATATTATGTATATATCATGATAAAAGAATATTAGGGTAGTTAAATAATAACAAAAAGATAACCAATACTGTTTTTATTCAAATAATATAGTAGCATTAAACTTCCTTCAATTTCAAAATATTCTCAATTCAATTACGATATTACTTTGCATCGTCAAATCAAGTTAAGGATGTCTGTATTGTCAGTCCTACGGGAATCTACCACCAGCTCGGAAAGCAGATTCTGCTGAGAAGAGCAAAAAAAAAATAGAGATCTGCACCAGACATGCTTCGATTCCAGCGACTAGTCTTAGCCTGTACTCCTCCAGTATAACACGAGAAAGCATTACCATTGTGGACGCCATCAACAGTACTGTCATCAGCATAACAATGAATGGAGTTGTTAAGCAAGATGTCATTGATGTGCAGAATGAACAGTGTAGGTAACACAACTGAGCCTTGAGGGACACCAGCGTTGATGGACTTGGGTTCCGAGCAATATTCGTCGACAGCGTCTTTAATTCTACGTTCATCAAGGAAACTGGTGACCTATTTGCAGAGTTTATCCGGAAGTCCACAGGATAGTAGTTTCGAAAGTAGTGCCCTATCAAACCTAATCAAAAGCGTTAGAGATATCAAAACCGACTGCCAGAGCTTCTCCCTTACATATCTATAGCTTCTGCCCAGCGCTGAGATAGGTTCACAAGAAGATCACCAGTTGATCGACGATGACGTAAGCCATATTGGCGATCGCTGATAAGCTCGTGCTCTTCAAGGGCAGTTGGGAGTTTATAAGCTTTTTTATAACTTTAGAGAGAAGGGAGGTAATCGCTACAGGTCGGTAATTTGATGGATCTGAGGGATTACCCTGTTTAGGACTAGGACTTTTTAGGACTTAATAATGAAATGGCTAGTTGCTTGAAAATCTAGATACTGCCTATGTCTTAATATTTATATATCATAGAAGATACTATTAATTCTATATTGAAAACATTTCTAAACTATAAAGAATAATTACATGACAAAATTGAAATTGTTAATGAATCTTATTGTTGCGCTATTGTCCTTAACATGATTTCATGTGTAAAATTTTTTTTAATAAATATTTACATATTATTAAATGACTTGCACCCCATACAAGTTTGTAGAACCGTTTCGTATTATTCCTATGTTATATATTGATATAGAGTATTGACTCTAAACTAAAAATTTTAAAGAACGCATTCAACTAATTATTTGTTTAATCTATTATTTAGGATATAATGCATACACATATAAGATAGATATAAACTGTTGCGGGCTTCAACTTAAAACTATAGAAGATAAAAATCCCGTAGTACATTATCGATAGCGATAGCGCACACCAAAATAGCTCTCAGAGGATAACACTTTTTTTAAATTGTTGATATTTTTAGCTAGATCATACAAAATCTTTATAAATTGATGATTTTTTATTTTGATCTATCTGTTCAATAGTTTCTGTCTGAAAGAATAACAAACATCCAGACATTTCTTACTAACTTTCGCATTTATAATATTAGATAGAAAAACTTCATTGCACACAAAGTCAATACAAAGAGCAATATACTCGTACAAGGAATTATATGAATATAGGTACAGAGTATGCAAATGAGGTCTTATTGCTAATTGAAATCCCTAACAGACAACCTTTAGAGAAAGGAATATTAATAGGAAGGATTATTATAAAAATAAAAACAAATACATATAATATCAACACTTTATATTTTATAGATTTCAATAGCTATACTCTTACATATAAAAAAATTAGGAAATTGGCAAACAAAAACATACACACCGGAAAGCTATGTGACAAGATATTGTAAGATGTAAAAAATACAAATCTTGGTACTAAGAAACAGAATAAATATTAAATTAGAAAACTAAAAAGAACACGCTTAACATGTTCGCTGCGAAGCTGTTATTTGTAAACTTTCATCTGGTGCGTTAAAAGGTCATTGAGATTTTTTTCTAGTGCGTCGTGTGGTCAAATTAGCCTCGTATACCTTGGACATTAATGATGCCCATTTCTGTGGTCCAGTGGGAGGTAATATCGATTTTTTTGCAAATGGTAATTTTGTATCCTGGCAACATGTCATTAGCTGTGTTTTTAGCCGGGATTTTAAGGTTGTTTTTCACAGAAGTTACAATTTGAGGCTATCAAAATATGATAGTGATGGCAAACAGATTGTTCTTAAGAACCAACAACAAGTTTGCAAGTCACACTCGCAAATTTGCACGACTTTTTTATCTCGATAAGTGACGCGGCGTCCTCCCCATAAACTGCACATCATTAACGATACAAAATGCAAGATATGACCATCCAGTATGGCATGAGATGCGAGGTCGCTATGACTACTCACCGCACTAGAAAGAAATATTTATCATCTGGTGCGGGTGAGAACGAAGAGTTTAAATATTCTAAATTGTTCTCATTTAAGCGGCATATAGTGTAGTCTATTTAATTTTTTCTTCCAATAAAAATACATAGAGTAATGGCCTTCGCACAAGGGAATAACAGCTGTGTAGTTCAGCGCATTAGATGAAAGATCACTTTGGATCTATATAACCTCTCAACGCAGCGAATTTGTTAAGAGTATTTTCTCATGCAGCCGATCGTCCTTCCAAGGATAAGTTCATGCCATCACAACATGGTATTGTCATTGGATCCGGACACGTAAGTCAGTTGGTCAGCAAGAAGCGATTCAAAATAGTGTAGCAAGATTTTAGAGTATACGCGTTGCCTAAGCAACGTGTGTTATTTAATACATAAGTGTATTCGATTCTCACTCCAGGAAATGGAATTTTTAATTTCCTAGGTTTGATAACAAAGCAAAATGCGGCGTTGAATTCCGCCAAAATGATAGAGTTGAAAAAGGCTACTGTAATATTTTTTTAAAATTTTGATTTGGAGCTATCATAGTCATATATATACATATATTATATCATAAGTTTTGTTCAAACACCAATCAGCGCCAGTGAAGTCATGAGTATTCGAACTTTAGTTCAGTTTAATTCAGTTCTTTGCATGGAATTAGTTTCACATTTGGGCATGATTATGACACACTATGTCATTGTCACTGGGCAGATAATGTAACAGTCGCGGACATGTGTGACGTCATCGGCACCTTTAGTCTATTATTGCGGGTTTATGGAAACTGTCACATTTGATGTGCTTTTATTGTAGTATTTTATTTTTTTTTGGATATTTCTCGTCTGCCAAAATGAAATCCTTTAATAATAATAAAAGAAATAAATAAAAAATAGATACACTGAATGTAGTTATTAGATACACTAAATGTAATGGTGAAATAATTGATTTCTCCAGTCCCATTACAGGTGCCTCGGAAATGTCGCCGTACCAAATCATTTGTCGATAATCAAAACAAAATAGTAATAAGACTCTTCGAGGACTATTTGTTGTCAAGTTTTGGAAGAATCTGTAATATCATTGGACGAACAAGGACTGACTACACAGAAGTCCGCAGGAGTTTAATTTGTCAATTCATGATTCTTTTAGTGATGTTGAAGGTGAATACGGCACAGATGAAGATAACATTTCATCAGAAGATGAGAAATTTACTACTATGATGTATTATTCGATTCAAGGAGCATAATATTTGTCAGAAAGTTCATACAAAAAAATGTATCTAGACTATGTGACTTACTGTCGAAAGCGAAATTAAATTTAAAAAAATCATATGAAATATGTATTTTGACCATATCATTTGTTTAACTTAAGAATATTTAGAAAAGTATTAAATACTACTAAACAAGACCAAATAAAGCGTTGAATAATAAATAACCTAAATACAAAACTACGGATAAAGCTGTAATTTTCACCAATTGATGGAGATAATATAACCTGAAATAAAAAAGAAATAAGAATTTTAGCTTTCTACCATAAACTTACATTAAACAAAATCGATGTAAAACATTTTTAGATTTTTAGGACTTTAAAATATCAAAATGTGAAGTAGACATTAGGCCGCTCTTCTTCAATAATCAGTTTAATACCTATGGCTTTTAACACTACATCATATCATTATGACACAGTTAGAACTCCTTCAATTTTAGACAATGGTTGTGGATTCGAGTTTCACTCGACAATTGATAATATATTTAAAAAAAAATCTCATATTTTTATAGTGAGGCAGATCGCATCACTATCTTCTTCCACTTACAGCTAAAGAAGGAGTCTTAATATTAGGCTCTCTCTAGGCTCTACCTTGTTATTCGGGGCATGCTTAAATTAAAAAAAAATACCTTTGCCACTTTTTTCTTGCTTCAGGCAACGTGGAAATATCATCTTTCAATATATATTCTCGAATACCTGTAAAAAATAAAATAAATATTAATAGAAGTAATTACCTTAATCTTTTCATACAGCATTCTCAAATGCTTTGGTGGTTTTAAGAAAAAATATTTTTTTAATTAAAATCTGACCGCACAACTTAGTAATCTAACATATTTCAATTAAGGTACAATTAAGATTAGTTCTCCAGAATGCCATCGAATCGATCCTAGCCGAAATCATAAATGTTGGGTATCATATTGGTTAAGAAAAGCTAGTTATTAAGAGTCTGAGTATACGCGCGATGGTCATAGATTTGATCTTCACTCGCGGGAATGATTGCATACTGGTAAAATGAAGCACTATGTTATGTTCGACACTAGATACTTTGAATTTGGATGGAAATCAGAGAACAAACTACATCGACACCGCATCGTAAAAAAGAATACTATAAAAAATCTTTGTTTTCTCACCTAGCAAAAAAGTCTCCATAAAATAATCCCAAGACATTTGCCCTATATCAAATGGAAATAGAGTTTTGTCTTGCGCAGAAATAGAACTCCACATATCCCGGACGTTATTGTTATCAAATATCCATTCATTATTCATAAAGTAGAAGAGGATAGTGGATAATTTTGTTAATTTGTTGTAAAATTTGAGCATTCTGAAAGAAAACATAGTTACGTTTAGTGTAACTACTTTATTTTGTATTAGATATATTCTTGGATATTTTCAGAGTCCGATTGCGCCATATTTTCATGTAAATGCTTTAACTCTGTTACTTTCTTTATAAACCGGAACCGGAAAATTGTGTAAGAAGTTCGTTAAGTTAACCAACTCACCGTCCTCCGCAACAGCGGATTATCTCAGTATCATGACCCAAAATTTAAATTTTGATAAATATAAATGTAGTGTAATAATTATAATTAAAACTGAAAATCTTGCCTATAAGATATGCATCAAGTGCCTTAATTAAAAAAAAAAGACGACAAATCGCTAAATACTGGAAAAAGATGGAAATTAAAAAAATATAGGGAAAGTCATCGCGCAGGAAGTCAGGTTCATGTTATAAATATTGAAATATCATCTGAACCGGACACGTGTGCAAATTTTCAGGTAAATCATGAGCAAGAAGTCAAAATAGATTTGCAAGATTTTGATAGATAAATAATAATAATAATGGTGACCTTGAGAACGAAGCTTGAAGACAATTAACGAACCTTAAGTGAATGTGGTATTATTTGTGCGTGGTGTTTAAATTTTTATACGTTCTCTAAACCACTTGTAGGCTTACTTACCTTCGTTTTTTACCAGTTAAAGCGCAATATACATCAGTTAACAACGCTGGCAAGAAATGTAAGAAAAAGTTGTAGAAAAGAAATAAATAGTAATTGCTGGTTGGAGTAAAACCAAAGTACCTGAAATCAGAAATACATTTTAGCTTTGTTTGGCCATAAT
This sequence comes from Philaethria dido, assembly GCA_033558755.1. Classification (NCBI taxonomy): domain Eukaryota; kingdom Metazoa; phylum Arthropoda; class Insecta; order Lepidoptera; family Nymphalidae; genus Philaethria; species Philaethria dido. The sequence continues at coordinate 391,752 of JAKGSA010000750.1, forward strand.
AATGAAGTCAAGTATAGATTTTTTCTTAATTTAATTCGACACAGACAAAATTCAAAGACCCAGTGTTAAAATACTCTTCTCGCCACTTGTCATCCGAAATCGAGATGCTGTGTTCAGTAACAAAACTTAGCACACTTTTCTTTTCACAGCGGAAAATAATCTAAATACTATCATTCCTCCGATTGAAGATCAAGCCCACAACCATACACAAATGTACAAATTTCTAAAAATTTCTTACCATAGAGCTTTTATTGTAGGTTTATTAATACTATGTTTATAGTTGCTGTCGATATATTCTTGCCATGTTAAAGGATTTTGTGGTCTAGATACATAGTTGTATACAGGTACATGATAAGTTTGGCTGGAACACAGATACATTTTTAAAAGTGCTTTTCTCACACAGAGAGGGTGGCATGATCCATTTTTAAAATTAAAATCTTAATTATATGAATAGACTATTTAGAAATATTACTAGATTAAAATCTCCATGTGCAAGAAAGAACTAATACAGAAAAGCTACCTTTACCATGTATTCTAATCAAAATTGAAAATAATTTAAATTTAATCACTAACCAGAGTAGGGACACAAAATAAAAAAATCATAACACGTATTAATAGCATACTTCTTTGTAAACTGGTTAGCGGTATGATAAGCAGAGACAATGATAGCGTTAACAGTGCGATCGACAGGCACAAAGTCAACCACTTTCTTCAAATCCATCCACAATGTGCGTATTACCTGAAAGTAAAAATAATATATACTTAATTTTAATGTTATCCAGTAAAGAAATCCTAGTGATAAATCACTTTGATCTCCACTTTCCTCTCTTTGTATTATAATAGTTTTAGTATTTTACATACATACATACATACATAGCTTCACTGCATCCCGCATATAGCAGGGTAGGCAGAGGGAACCTAGTATTAAGACACTCCGTTTACTTTCCACCGAATTGAGGCATTGCGTGCTAAGTGGCGGAGCTCAACGCCGCGCTTTGCCTTGTTATCAAACCCAGGAAATGAAAAATTCCATTTCCTGGAGTGGGAATCGAACCCACAACCTGTCGCGTTTACATTCGCACGCTAGTGCCTCTGCGCCACGACAGGCGTTTTAGTATTTGGATTGTGCCATTAATAAATAAGTTAAATATAACTATAACTCCAACAACAACTAAATTAAATATAACTCCAACAACCAGCTTGGTCAAAAAGACAGAACCCAGCAGCATTATTATGATATAAAAATGTCACAGTAAATTATTTTTTTAATCCCTAAAGGATGACAAAATTATCAGTTTTGTGGGATTCTATAGTCAATGGGGCCCTGGAACCAGTTATGAAAATGCAGCGCAGCGAAGCTCTTATTGATCATTTTTGTCAAATTATCTAACAATGCTAATTTAAAGACTGTTGAGAATGCATCCATGAACATTAATATACAATAACAGATGCATGATCAGAACAATTCGAATAATAAGTTAAACTCCTCTCATCTTGGCTTTAATGGAGGTAAAACCTCTATTTATGTTTGTGAATATCTCTCTAGTGCAAATAAACTACTTACAAAGCCAAAGAGTTGAACTATAAATATGTCTCGGTGCGTAATGGAAGAATATTTATGAGAAAAACTGACAATTCTGCCTATAAAGTGATTTCTAAAATGGACTTTTTAGATAAACTAGCTTAAATAGTATACACACCCACACGACACGCGACACCCGCACCGCGCGGACGTGTTCTGTGTGTTTCAACGTATCGTGGCACTTCTATAACTAGCACTTACACCCGGATTTTCACAGTGTGAACCGAAATGGATAGTTTAGATGCACCGACTCTAAGCTACAGGAAAATGGATATAACAGCAGTATCCTCGGACTACGTTAACACCGAGCGCGGTAGTCGAAACCCAAACGTCTCATACAAAGTTGTTAAAGAAGACAGGATTATGGAAGAGATTCGGGAGCTTCGCTTAGAAATGAAAGTTCACATGGACAATCAGAGTAAAAAGTATGAAATACTATTAAATAGATTTATAAGTACTGAGACAGAACTACAAGAATTAAGAAAAGAAATGAAGGTACTTCAAGAAAAAGTAGATAAAGTGCAAATTTTGGAAACAAATGTAGAAAATACAGTTCGAAAGAGTGAAAAACTAGAGAGCAACATGGTTGGGATAAGTCAAACAGTTGATACAAATGAGAAAGCTTCCTTACAAAAAAGGACTATTCAATCATTTGCATCGGTAGCGAATCTAAACCAAAACCGGGTAGTTAGAAATAAGTTCTCAACGAAGCAAACAAGTGTGGCCACGAAACCATCTAATAAATCGATTTCCGAAAAAAGTACAATTGTGCAGGAGATACCCGAACCAAAGCAAGGAAGAAATAATTCTGAACAAGTTATCGAAACTGAGGATAAAGAACCTCGAAAAGATGAAAACTGGACAATAGTTAATAAAAAGAAGAAAAGCAAATACCCTAACACTGAGGTAAGGAAAGGTGGAAGGACGAGTGCAGTAGAGATCAAGGGGACTGAACGGAAAAAATTTTTGCATGTGTGGCGTCTTCATAAAGAAACTACGATTGAAAATTTAGAAAAATACGTGAAGAATATATGCGGAGAGGAAGTACCAGTCACAGTAGAAAGAATCAAACATAAGACGGAAAGAGATTATTCTTCCTTTATTATTGGTGTACCTGAACGAAATTATGACACTTTATATCAACCGGATAATTGGGCTGTAAACATCGAATTCAGTGAATGGATATGGTTTCGTAGAACAACCAAAAAACCATAAAATAAATACCACAGCTGTTCAAATTTATTACCAAAACGTGAGAGGCTTACGTACGAAATTAGAAGAATTCTATCTAGGTGTGTCATCTTTAGGGGCCGATCTTTTCGCCATTACTGAGACAGGCTGCAACGAATCCATTCACGATGCAGAACTTGTTCCGCCAGGATACACAATAATTCGCTGCGACCGCGCGGATCGACGAAAGCAAGGCGGCGCGTGTCTTGTGGCCACACCGCGTTTAGAACTTCGGCAAGTGTCGAACACAAATTACGTCAACATCGACGACAAAGTGTTCGAACTGGTCAGTGCATCCGTTTACTTGCATAACCGATTTTTATTTTTATTGTGTGTTGTTTACATACCGCCGAACAGTTGTGAGGAGGATTATATGATACTGTTTAGGATAATAGAACAACTGTGTAGTAAATATCGTGATATCGTCGTTATTGGTGATTTCAATATGCATTCCTGTTCTATAAATGTATGTAATTATTTTGAATATTTTCTATCTTATTTTGAATTTACTCAGTGTAACACGGTCGTTAATTGTAGTAATCGGTGTCTAGATTTAGTGCTTAGTACGTTTACAAAGGGAGAGGGTATGAATGTGCGCGAGGCAGAGGAGCCCCTCGTACCTGCGGATGCGTACCATCCGCCACTCGACGTGTTACTGGAACTGCGGCCGTGTCGGGTCGCAGGTTCCTTTCAGTACGGATCGAGTACTGAAACCGCACGTTGGAATTTTAATAAGGCCGATTTCTTGTCATTGTACGCGTCAATAGCAACAATAGATTGGACTGACATTTACAAACTTGATTTAGAAATGAGTTTAGATTATTTTTATGAAACAATTATTTCAAAAATAGATGACTGCGTTCCCAGAAAACAGCGAAATCGTGTGAGCTCGAAGTATGTTTACCCCGAGTTTTACACTTCTGAAATAATTTGCAACATACGCCGAAAGTCTGTTCTCCACAAACAGTATAAAACAAGTAGGGCTAAGAATGATTATGAAGCGTTTGCACTGTGTAGGAGTAATGTAAAATGGTTAATAAAACTAGCACGAGAGCAACACGGTAACATGGTTCAAAATCAACTGCAAAAAGATCCACAGTCCTTCTGGAACTATGTTAAGTCCAGAAGAGGTAGTCGAAATACACAGAAGATATTAAAGGACGGGGCAGCATTGTCTGATGAGCAATGTGTGAAAGAATTCGCTCAGTACTTTCACTCGGTTTATAGTCGGACACGGCCTGAGCTGAACGTTAATACAGCGATAGAGGGAGCGGGTGGTGAGAACGGTATGGCGCGGGTTCACCTGGATCATTTACAGTTGGAGGATGTGTTGGGCGCGCTTAAACAACTCAAGCCGAAGAGGTCCGTAGGTCCAGATGGCATTCCGGCGTACATCCTCAAAGACTGTGGATCTGTGCTGGCTGAACCGCTACTGCATATCTTCAATAGATGTCTGAGCGCGGCTGAGTTTCCCGAGAGATGGAAAACCACCCGTGTCGTACCGATACCAAAAGGAGATATACGCGGCGACAACGTTAGTGAGTACAGACCCATTGCGGTACTGTCGTCACCGGCTAAGGTATTAGAGTCCGCTATACGCAACATAATTTTCAAGCAGGTGAGAGTGCAACTCTCAGATGCTCAACACGGTTTTCGACCACTGAGGAGCACTACCACTAACTTGCTCAGTTACATGGCTCATTTGCTGCCGACAGTGGATAGCGGAGGGCAAACTGACGCTGCTTACTTCGACTACAAAAAAGCATTTGACCTTGTCGATAATGATGTGTTGCTCAAGAAGTTAGCAGGTGTTGGTTTTACACCGCATCTGCTTAACTTTTTTGCTAGTTATATGAGGAATAGGCGGCAGTATGTAGAATACGCAGGATACAGATCGGAGCCGTACTTTACATGGTCTGGCGTAAGTCAGGGAAGTAATCTCGGTCCTCTGCAATTCATAATTATGATGAACGATTTGCCCAAAGTCATTAAACATGCAAATTGCTTAATATTTGCGGATGACCTTAAGCTATTTCTGGCTGTAAAGGAAGATGAAGACTGTAGACGGTTACAAAATGACATTGAAAGAGTAGTTAAATGGAGTAAGGAAATTTGTCTACAACTCAACATCCAAAAATGTGCTACAATCACGTTTTCGCGTGCGCATAGGCCTATTATTCACAGTTACGGTGTTGATGGAACACCAATGGTCAGGGTCACAGAAGTTAAGGATTTAGGAGTTACTCTTAACGCAGGGCTAACGTTTCGTGATCACATTGTTAAGTGCTGTAAAAAGGCTTTTAGAAATTTAGGGTTTCTCTTACGAACTGTTTGTAATTTTACAAACATAGCAGCGGTTATCACTCTTTATAACGCTTTAGTGAGAAGCCAACTAGAATGTAACGCAGTCATTTGGGCCCCGCATGAGACTAAATATAGCCTCATGTTGGAGCGGATACAAAATAAATTTATTCGATTTTTATATTTTAGGTTATATGGGGTATATCCCTTTTATCCCCTTATGTATCCAACTCTATTTATCTTGGGCATGGTTGGTTACAACGAGCTGCGCGTCAGGAGGGATCTCGCGCTTGTGCTATATTTATTTAGAGTAATTAGTGGTAAGGTACATCACGCCGACATATTGTGTTTAGTGTGTTTGTATGTGCCGGACAGATATGTGTGGCGACGACGTCGGCCTCATCTGCTGACTGTACCTCGCGGTCGCACTAATTTATTAAACCAGGCGCCGCTGACTCGCGCGCTTTGCACTCTCAACCTTGTAGCAGAGGAGACGGATATCTTTACTTGTACACTGAGTGAATTCACAAGGATAGCCTTATATATTATTTGTTATAAAAGTTATGTTATTTATTATTTTTTTTTGATATATGTTTGTTGTATTGTTATAAGTTAAAATATGTGTTTATGTGCTTAACTATCGAATTGGGCAAAGTACCTGTAATGATAGATATAAGTTTTGGTTGAAATAAAATAAATAAATAAATAAAAAAAATAAAAATTTATTATTATCGCATGAATTTATTGTGAGTATAACTATAAAATTCTATGCACTAAATATTTACTATCAAAATGTCCGCGGTTTACATTCTAAAACTCATGAACTTTTAGTTAATGTCTGTTCTAATAACTATGACTTAATTATACTCACTGAAACATGGCTCGGCACTGGCATATTTAACTTTGAAGTTTTTGATGCTAACTACAACGTTTATAGAAAGTTCGAGACTTAACTACCTCCATGAAATTGAATGGTGGTGTTAGTGGCAGTTTCTAATCCTTTTAGTTCTAAACGAAATTTGAATTGGGACAGTACCTGCGAAGATCTATGGATTACTTTAGACTTAAATAAAAATGAAAAAATAGTAATTTGTGTAGCATATGTTTCTCCACCAGTCAATAGAGTAGTGTTGGATGATTTTGTTAGTAACCCAAATAGAGTTGTTGAAATTATTAATTATAGTGTGCTTATTGTTGGAGATTTTAATTTGAGGTGTCTCGATTGGAATTTGGTCGAAAACGAGTCTGTTAGCAAACGCGTGTCCAGTGTTGTCGAAACATTTTTAAATTTTTGCCTTGAAAAAAATTTCACTCAATTGAACCACGTTCAAAATAATAATGTTTAATAAAGATCACCCTCAAGTGTCGATTGAACCTTACCCTAGAGAGCTTGTCCTTATTGATCCGCTACATCTACCACTATTAATTAACGTTAGTATGTCGAAAAATAAAATAGCTCACTTTTGCTCAAAACAATGATATAATTTACGATTATAACAAACCGAATTTATGCTATAAAGAATTTGGTAGTCGTAGTTTATCTAATATGAATCTGAATCTTATTAGTGCATTGAAAAGTCTCCACAGTACCAAAGGTGCTGGTACTGACAACATTTCTCCTATCTACTTAATAAATTGCGCCGAAATACTCGCCATTCCATTAGACAAAAATTATAGCCATTCATTAAAATCCGGTAACATTCCTTCTAAATGGAAGATCGCAAAAGTAGTTCCAGTTTTTAAAAACTGAGATGAAACAAATGTCAACAACTACAAGCCTATATCTATACTATCTTTAATTGGTAAAATTTTCAAATCTTTAGTATATATAAGAGTTTATAATTACATTAAATATTTTTTTAATATTCATCAACACGGTTTTATTAGCGAGAGGTAAAATAAGTAGCTTAGTAGCTTTTCAGAAATATTAATAGATGCGGTTGACAAAAAGTCTAGAGTACATGTTATCTATACTGATCTCAGTAAAGCGTTTGACTTGGTACTCGTTTTCGTGCTACTATACAAGCTATCTGTATGTGGTGTCGTCAACTCAGTGTTTAATTTGTTACAATCGTATCTCACAGGAAGACAATTTTACGTAGTGGTTAACAGATTTGAATCTGCGACACATAACGTAACAACTGGAGTTCCTCAAGGTTCACATTTAGGTCCACTCTTGTTTAACATATTTATAAGTGACCTTCCAAATTTCTCGTCCCGTTTTGTACACCGTTTATGTTTGCGGACGACCTAAAAATTTTTAAAACTATCTGTAATTCCAATGACATTTGCTTGCTATAGAAAGACCTAATGAGCCTAAATAATTAGCGTAAGCTAAATGGCATGATACTTAAACCAACAAATGCTCTCACATAACCTTCTCTAAGATGAAAAACAAAATAACAACCAAATATTATTTAAATGACTTACCTATTAATACAGTAGATACTATTAGAGGTTTAGGGGTCGTTTTCGACAAAACACTAACATTTTCACCACACATAGATGCTATAGTCAGTAAGGCCAGTAAAATGTTTTGTTTTGTACTACGAAATTTAAAAATATTTAAAAAAGTTAGTACTAAAATTGCCCTTTTCAAAACTTTAGTGGTAAGATTAGAGTACGGGAGTGTTGTCTGGAGACCCCATTATGCTACTCTCCGAATAGAAAAGAGCTCCAAAAGCGGTTTTTACACCACCTCACCTTTTCATTGGGAAAAGCGAGATCACTTAAAACCTACACAGATAAGCTTGCGTATTTCAAATTAGACAGTCTAGAAAGGAGAAGAGAATAATTGGATGCGCTTTATACAAAAGTATCAATAATATATAAGAATATAGTAATAATGGATTATTATTTGTGCAAAATTTCTGTTTTAAAGTGCCTAGGAGTTCACGTACACCTTCTAACTTTCTTGAATCACCTTTTCGTTGGTATATTTTAGGTAATAATTCTCCTATATCTAGGTTTTGTGAAATTTTAAATAAAAATAGCGTTTTGGATCCATTCGGAAGTCCTCTAGATAGATATCGTAGGAATGTCGGACAACATTAGTAACTATGGTATTTTAACTTGTAGTATTTTACTTATTTCATTTTGTTTTTTCACTTGTACTTTATTTATATTTTTTTAATGTTAATTTATTGTATTTTATTGTAAACTTAATTATGTAAAAAAAGTATGTCTTGTCCCTGTAATTGAATGTGGTATACACCTTAAAAGGCAAACATTTAGCTATAAGAAAAAAAAAACATTTAACAACTATTGTAAAATTATTTCCAATATAATTACCAATGGTGAATCTAATAAATAAAATTTAAAAAAAAATATGGCCGTGTTAATTATAACCTAATGTGTTATGTAATATAATTATTTAATAATGGCGCTACGATCATGCCAACAACAAATGTGCTCAATAGCACAAATCACTACGCCAATGTCATGTTGTATGGAGAACACACGAGATTGATCGCGTTCGGTAAAGTCATTAGTAACAATGTAGATTTTTTTACAATTTACCATATGTATATTACATAAAATTCTTACCCCAATGCCAAAGCCAACCACTATACCAGTGGGGCCGTACATACTGTCCGACCATCCCCGTACTGGCTCATCATATGTAGATATAACTGTAACAATTAGTTATGTAGATTAATCATATATACGGTATACTCTTATATTTAGTATATTTGTCGCACAGCAAGGTGAATAGAGAGAGCATAGTTTTTTAAAGCAAAGTGGCGGAAATCAACACCGTAATTTCTTACACATTTGGCACCATCCTAATTAAGCAAGTAGATTCTGGTCTCGAGCCGTAGTGCTCCCATTACAACTACTTAAACCTATATATAACTTCAAATTCATCCTTTTCTACATGAAATTCTTCTTTTTAATTTTCACTTTCATTCTAATAATTTTCATAGTAATTCAGAGATCCTTTTCAAAGAACGAAAATTGTATGTAGTAGAATAGATCAAATTTGAAAATCAAAAAAATGAAATGAATAAAGTTGAAAAAGCTTACTTAGAAGAATTAATTTTAATTTTTAAATACATGTGTTATATTATATATATAAATATATTATATTTTCCAATAACGATAGATATAATAGTCAAGGTTTACTAAATGGACGATATGAAGAAACCGCAGGGACTATTACTCTCCCTATGCGTGCTCAAAAAATTGCTTAAGAAAACTAATCATACCTATAGAAGGTCGGATGACGCATATTGGCATTCCTTCTCCATACGTCCTCACTGCATCTTCAGCAATTGCTTTGGTGAAACAATATGTATTTGGGCGATCACCTATGAGCCTGTAAAATGCTTAAGTTATCGAAAGAAGAGAAAAGAGTAGATACAGAAATCCGATTCTTGTTTTTCTTACATGGAATTAATGGAGATGAAAAACTGGGATATTTGTATATCTATGTAATTATAAAAAAACAAAGAACCCACCTGCATATAAAAAAAACTGAAAAGAAAAAATGGGACCCTTGTACATTTTACAGGACTTTCTGGGAAGGTTTGATTAGATGAAAAATAGGTTCTATGTGAAGCGACTTACTCCATACTTCATAAAATATAAATGGTGTATTAATCATAATTATCTTTATTCAGCCAAAATTTGCAGTCCGAATTATGGTTAGAGTAAATTGATTAATAAACTTTGAGGTCATTTGTGGCGCAGAGGCTTATGCCTTCGGGGCCCTGGAAAGGCAGCCGCACGCTTATGCGTGCGGATGTTAACGCAACAGGTTAAAGATTCTATTTCCACTCCAGGGAATCAAGATATTAGTAACTTGGAAGAGAACCTATTGTTAAGACGCTTCGTTCTCTTACAACAATTCCGTTCCCCACTTTCCGCTGAATTAAGTAATACATATTTAATTTTCATTTCCTCGCTCTGGTAACAAAGAAAAGTGCGGCGTTGGGTTCTACCACTCAGCACGCAATGCCTCGATTCGACGGGAATTTGCGATCGGAAGTCTTAAGAGAACGGAGTGTCTTAAAACTTGGTTCCCTGTTTTCCTTTGCCTACCCTACTATGTGTAGTGTGAAGCAAAAAAAAATTAATAAACTTACGATGGCAAGATGGACTCTATCACATTGTCATCTAACTTTACTACAGCCTCCAAAGACTCTATAGGCATCGGAGGTTCATAGAATCTGAAATTACATATTTTAAACACTAGTAAGTTACTATTTAAATGAATGCTCCAGGTTTTAGGAAATAAAATTAAGAAAAAAATTAATAGATTAAGTGTGTGTAATAAAAAAAATATGCATTGCAAAATTTCTGTACAGTTAATGTTAAAGTTATTTGTAATTTGTGTGTTCAATTTAATTAAAGGCAACACTTGTGGATTCCAATTCTGATTAAAGTACGCGTGGAGTTGTAGGATGCTCTTAGTATGTTCTGTGACTTGTCCAAGGCATTTAATTGCGTTACGCACTCTATGTTGGTCATGAATCTTCCCCATTACGATATAAGAGGACGTATACTCAGTCTTCTGACCTTTTATTTACTCACAGGGATCAGAGGATTAATATGAATGGCAAGAAATCACCCATGTATAATTTATCAGAATGGAGGTCTCACAGGGGTCTAGTTTTGGTCCCTTCCGCTTTTTAATATAAATATACAAATGATTAACCATATCTTGTTGAAAAAAGCCATGTGATAGTATTGTTTGAACTTCATTGATTTTTAAAATGAAAGGACGACTAAATGTTTATAATGTAAACGATGTTCTTATGGAAATAGGATTAGTTTAGTGCTAGCAATTATTAGAATGCCAAATACAAGATTTGTTAAGCCATTGATTCTAAACTCGATTGCATCGAGTTCGTAACTCTTCCTCAGCGGACATATGAAAACAATTTCAATATAAACATTCTTCCGTCATTTAATTATAGAGATCATACCCTCCTCCTTCCTATCCAAATTATATATACGAGACGCTACGCTAAAATACTCACTTTTCTTTAATATGATCAACATGGGTATTAGAATATGCTGTCGACACGTGTGTAAAGGCAATCAAATTTTTACACTCTTTAGCTAGTTTGATCGTTTCTTTTGTGCCTTTCACGTTTATATCCGTTGCTATCGATAATTTCTCGTTGAATCTCACTGTAGCTGCTGCATGTATAATAATGTTTACCTGGAAATAAGTGTTTGATTATTGTGCAGTATTATATAATTATTTGGATTTGTATAATAAAAATATTAGCAAGTTTATATTAAAATTTTAATAGTCCTAGATCTTAGATGGATTAGAGAAAGCCTATTTTACATTAGACAAAGTACGGTACAAGAATATCTTGAAATCGAGAGTGGCGAGATTGCCCATTTGAGAAATTTAGTGAGTTGGATCACAAAATGCCATATTACATCTAAATAGTCTAGATAAACAAAAATAGTATTAAATGTGTATAAACGTTTCTTCAATAATCCATATAGATTATATTTGAAATATTGATGTCTCCTGACAGAAATTGAATTCACAATCGAAGCGTGATCAAATCTTACAGTTCTTAACAACGTCGAGATGGCATCGTTGCTTGTAGTTTTACGTTACAATAAATTGATCATGAATAAAGTTAAAAGAAATATCTTACTCTAGAAATTAGTAATTGTCTATCTTTATCACTCAGTCCAATACCAGGAAGTCCCACATCGCCAACTATTGGAACCACTTTATGTATACCTTTTGGATTAACTTCATGAGCTTTGTGGAAAATCTAAAAAGTAAAAAAGGTTATGATAGTAAATAAATCAAAGTTTACAAGAACGAAATTAATTTTTCTTTTCTTCGTCAAGATAAAACATTATTAATTGAACCCTACTTCTTGCATTTAAATCTACACTTGTATATTAAGCGGACCTTTATTAGTTTTAAGAAGTAATGTAAGTAAAATAACGAGTAAGAGAATTGATTGTTCGCGACCATATGTTCATAGTGAAAAAATATTAAAAGGGAATGTTCTTGGCGAACTTACGCTGTATTTGAGTATTTGAATAGAATTCTTTAATATAAATAGTATTAAAGGATTCTCTTTTTCAAGATCTGATTAGGCAGAAGGTGACATTAGACATCAACACGTAATACAGAGAAATGTATTACTATAATCAAAAGTATTGCCTAATTAAACCTCAAATTTTACTCTTTTACACAAAAATAAATTCAACCAATTTAATTTTTTTAATTTTTTTTTTTTTAATTTTTAACCAATATTCATTATTGTTTATATACTATTTTAAGCGCTATACTTACAAACTCATCCAACATATCACGAATCCTAATCATAGGATCTTTCCCTTTCTTAGATCTCACCAAGACGTATATTGTGTCAATATCACCGCATGACCTTAATAATTTTTGTATTAAAACTGTAACAATAATGATTTATGATATTAAATAATTAAATTATTAAATATACATTTAAAGTTGAAATTTCTGATTTTCTTTTGTTTTTTCCTTTATATTACATATATGTTTTTCTATCACACATATTTGAATACGATAGTCCAGCCGTATTAGGTTTCATCTGCGGAATAAATCATAATCCTAGTGGACTGATTGTTTTAATATCTGTGGCAGTAAAAATTCCGGCTTAGCACACGGTGACGGAAGACGTGACAAGTGTGGTTCGGTACTTTTCCTCTATCGGCGTAGTCCCGGATACGCGGAATACTACAAACCTATGGCTATCACCTATCTGCTTTTCGAAGTAATGGAGAGCATATTAGATAGCCAGCTCCTGGTTTGTCTAAAAAATTACAGGTCGATCAGCAAGCGTCTTTATGGCTTGAAGAATGTCTCTCAACCGGTGACCGTGGCATGGACATGGCAAAAGCCTTCGATCGTACAGGACGGTCCTTGCAAAATTTCCGTTTTATGGGGATCCCGAGATTTCTTTTTTTTCATTTGTTTTTGATACTTTGAAGTATTAATTATACACTTAGGAAAAGAAAAACATTCTTTTGAAAATTTATAAAAAATTGAACGCAGCAGGGCTCGAAATATACAATCGCCCTGATGGTTTCCAAGAGGTGCGGGTTCGAGATCCGCTGCGTTTAAATTTTTATACATTTTCTATAATCCTGCTTACTCACCTTTCCCCAAATACCCAGTACCGCCGGTCAGGAAAACACACTTATCTTTATAAAATTTCTGAATTTCACTGTTTGCCGCCATATCGTTAGTTAGTTGTTCGTTTTCAGTTTCCTGAAACTCTTTCTGTGATTTTTTAGGATAATGGGTTACGGATACAAATTCGTCCTCTTCTGCAGACTCCAGAACTGAAGCAGTCAGGTTTATCGCCTGGTTTTCCTGATCTGCTGTGACTGCTGCGTTTTCCAACTCCTGAAATTTTATTTTATTTTAATGTTATGTTGTAAAAATTTTTTTTTTGCTAAGGATAAAGAATGTAATTGAATACACACACAGATTTTTTTTTGGCTACGTCTGTGTAATTATATACTTAAAATATATTGAGTATGCAGTCTAGTTTATCAGCTCTGGTAAGACAAAGGGTGGCGTTGAGATCCGCCACTCATTGCCTTAATCACAGGTAGAAATTGATAAACGGCCCGTAAGGTTATCTCTACCCTACTATGCAGAACGATAAATACAGTCTGTTTTTTCAATTTGCATCCAGCGTCAGACCACAACATTACTTTTCTATCTGAACTGTACATGCGTTGTGGGTCCATATGGCATATCCCAATCGAAGAAAAAAAAATTATCATTAACCCACATACAGTCGTTCAGTTACATAGAACAAAAACAATGAACCTGTGTGTCACCGCATCAATGGGGAGAGGATTTCCCTTAATTCCTACAAAAAAATTCCTAATATGAAAAAAAAACGATATTTTACGTTTTTCATTCCAGGCAAATGTAATTGCGGGATTAATAATTTATAAAAAAGCAAAGTGATATGTACCTGTATCACCTAAATAAAACTTATAGGTAAATTATCTTGAAATTACTTGAATCATTTTTTTACCTTATCTAGTTTCTTGGAATTGTCAGTATCTTTTCCATTCATGTCTATTTCAAAAGTGTCGTGTGTGATTGCCACACTGATCCATTTTGTCTTTTATTAGATCAGATGGAATTAGTTGTCACTTGTCTGGTAAGCAAAATACAATATATCATTTTAATTTTGCTAGAAAGAATAAAAAAGTATCACAATATATTTACTTACCGCAAGCATTGAATGCTTAAACAAATATGGAAGCTTTCGCTTGAAAAATCAGTTTGAATGGCAATTTATTTCACACATTAAAATTAATATATTATTCTTGGTTTTTTCAATGATATGTTATAATCCTAACTTTAAAATGTTCAAATGGCAGGTCTGTAATTATTTGTATGCTCCACAAATGTTCGTAGAGCATAATAATTATATAAGCATTAAAGCGGTGAAGAATTTGCGACATTGTGTTATTCACATCGTCATAACTTTAAAAATTAAAGAAAATTAGCTACAAATACAATATAGCATAAATTCTTAGCATAATAGGGAAAATCGTTTATACACATGAAAAATAAGATGGGTCCCAAAATCGATCCCTGTGGGACACTCATCTGTAAACAGCTACTAGACGACTTTAAATCATTTATGCTAAATGCTGAATTATTTTAATAAGATCTGAGGCACTGAGATCAAGAGCGTTTCAGTGGACTCCTGAATGACTAAATTTAAACGTGCGTATCGTGATCCAAGCAAGAAGCTTTAGATAAATCGCAAAATACTGCAATTATATTCTGCATTTTTTCCAAGCATCATAAAAGTATTTAAAGAGCGCAACTTCTGCAGTTACTGAAGACCTACTTTTAATAAAACCAAACTGTGATTTAAGTAAAATTTTATTAATAATGAAATAATCACATAGACGATGAAGAATTTTTTTTCGAAAATTTTGCTTAGTCATAGTAATATGCAGGTCTAGTTTCTAGTTGTTCGGAACATTGTTTTTTGCTTCTAAATAATGCCACAACCTTATTATTTTTAATAAGATCAGGGAAATTATCTTTGTCAACAGATTTATTAAAAAAATAGGTAACTGAAGTGCGACGGCGCAATTACATCACATATAATAAAACTTAGTAGATATTCTCTCAAAGATCATCTGCCGGGCGAGCACAAAAACCTAAAGTATTCGTATAGTTATCGAGAAAAATTTGTATAGGAACTGAAAATGGCCACCAATTACCACGCGTAAGACGAACTAGCTTTTGTTAACTGCCTTCCGAGCCGGTGGTAGCTTCTGGTGGAACAAGCATTTTTATGTTAACTGACGATTCAAAAGTGCTTGTAATAGCCTATTTATATAAAAAATATCATGATTTAGATTTTTCGATTTTAAAGCAAAATTATATTTTAGAATTTTCCAAACGTCACTTGGTCTTAATAGATTTGTACTTAACTTTTTTAATATGTTTTTTGTTTTTTTGTTTTGGATTCTAGTTTAGGAGCCACTGTATCGCTAATTATATTAGCAGAAAAAAAAAAAAAAAAATTGATCAAGCTATAATCTTACCTTTCCAGAGCGTCTGTTTCAGAAGCAACTATAAGTTAGAATGATGTGAGAACTAAACTGACATCCGTAACACTACGTTGATGTATTTTTTGAAATTTGATAAGCAAATTTTGTTCACAGGTTCAATTTTGAACGTAGGTCAATGTTTTTTATATATAATTAATATATTTTCATACTAACTCCTGCTTACGGCTTCGCTCGCGCGGTGTATTAATAAAAAGAAATCTACGTGGACTTAATTATAAACCGTTCTGCCAGATTAGTCGTCTACTATATTTTTACACAGATAGATAAAATCAGTTTCGTTTTTATAATGTCACTCGTTGATGCCCGCTCTTTGTGATCCTGGACCCCATACTACTTCCATTTATTACCCATTGACATTGAAACTTGGACCCAAAACTATACCGCCTTTACCGTATGAGGGTACTCCATCTTATGTCATTGTCATATATTAATATTTTACACTATATATACTGTTTTTTTTACATACATACATAGCTTCACGCTGTATCCCGCATATAGCAGGGTAGGCAGAGGGACACTCCGTTCCCCATTTTCCGCCATATTGAGCCATTGCATGCTGAGGGAGATGAAAAAAACTTTCGTTTTCGTCGAGTTGGTAGAACTCAACGAAAGTTTTTTTCATCTCCCTTAATTATTTTTTCGTCTATATATTCAATGTACAAATACACTTTTTTACTGTTATATTAGATAGTCTGCTTAGCATATCAATACGTAATTCAAAACGTAATTAAAATTAATGAATAATACAATAATGCGAGACTTATTCTTTTATTTGTTGGCAGTATAAATTTAATACAACGGTTTACACTAAAAACTCATTGCAACATTATTTACATTTATTTCCTTTACATTTGTCTCCTAGAGACCAACGTTACATACAATTAATACATTTTTAAACAAAACAACAATAGACATTGTTGTATAGTAAGTGCTTACCGCTACTTTTTCTATATATTTTAAATAAGTAATAAAAAAATGAAAGTATTTCATAAAAATTGCTAAAACATAAAATAAAGGAACTAATTTATTTCATTACAATACAAATACAATACAAATATTCTTTATTGCACACATATAAACAAATACAGAGAAGTATAAATATAGCGTATAATAAGGCGGCCTTATCGCTTAAAACGATCTCTTCCAGGCATCCTTTGGATATTGGAGTAGTATTAAGTAGTGGTAAGCGGTGCACTAATTAGGACATTTACATATATAAAATATTAAATATATATTAAAACAAAATACAAACTAACTACACAATTACATATATATAGATTATATGTGTCAAAAGAAAATAAATAAATAAACAAACGCTCGAATTTAAATTAAGCGGTAAACTATTCCATAGGAGGGCAGCTTTTATAGTTGAGGAAAAGGAAGAAGAGTGGAGAGGAATTTCAAGTAATCAGTTTTTGTCGGAGCGAAGGGAGCGGCAGTGGGTTTCATGAAGGAACTTGAATTTTTGTTTTAAATAAGGAGGAGTTGAAGGATTAAACAGGAGAGATTAGAGAAGACACAGAACGTGAGTATTCCTGCGAAGTCTGATAGGGAGCCACTTGAGATTATTACGAAACTGAGAAATGTGTTCATATTTACGTATACCAAATATTAGCCTAATGCAAAGATTTTGAAACGGCTTAAGTTTATTTAGATGCTCCTCTTTTTAATGTAAAGATAGCAAATGTCAGCATAGTCTAGAATTGGTAGTAGGAGCGAATTTGTAAGCGCAATTTTGGTAGGTATGGGTAGGAAATTCCGCAGTCTTCGCAGACACGCAGAGGCGGCATAAATTTTTCTACTTGTGGTTCCCAAGACAAAGCTTGTCCATAATTAAGCCTAGATTCTTTACCGAGTCGCTGAACGGAATAAGTCCCGTTGATAATTATTTGACATTTGCAAGATATCAATTTTCGGCAATAGCCTTGGACTACCGATCAAAATAGCTTGACTTTTTAAAGGATTTATCGTCAATCCAAAATATTTGCTCTAAACTGAAATTTGTTCTAAATCATTATTTATTTTTAAGATGGTGTCGGCTAACTAGCCGACTCAAGGTACTCTCACTGAACTCAGTGAGAGTACCTTGAGCATAAATTTGTAGATCGTTAGCATACAAGTGGTAGAGAGAAGAATTTTTAAGACGAAGAAGAGGAGACAACACGCCACCTTGTGGGACGCCAGCACTGGTTATTGACCATTGGGAATAAGAATCGTTTATTAGAATTATTGTAGAACATTTACAATTATTGTAGAACGGAGTGTCTTAACACTAGGTTCTCAGGTTCCCTCTGCCTACCCTGCTATATGTGGGACACAGCGTGAAGTTAAAAAAAAACTATTATTATTAAAAAAAAGAGTGACAAAAAATATAAAAATGTGAGTTCTTATTAAATTCATACGATGAATGGATCGTCAATAAAAAAATTCTAAATCTTGTTGCTGATTATATCATTAATTGCTTCAACTTTTCTACAGGGTTTTAGATCATTTGCATATACCAAGAACTCACTGTGATGTAAACACGTAACGGCATCATTAAAAAAACATGAAATAAGACAGGACCGAATTTGGATCCTTGCGACACTCCTTAACGAGAAAAAAAATATTGATTCATATGCTCCCAATACTACATTCATTGGTCTATTTTGCAAATAGCTTTCTATCGGCCCAACTAATTTCCCATTTGCTCCATATTTATAAAGTTTAACATAAAAGCTTGTGATTTACTTCATCAAACGCCTTTGCCAAATCTGTATATACAATACAATGTACAATCGACTTGTTTATTGGAGTCTAATTAGTGAATGAATGAAATCGGTGAAAACCATGTTGGCTATCTGATACAATAGGTTTTAAGTGCTAAGTCAGGAACGGACAAATCAATGACTCAAAAGTTTTGGCAAGCACTGTTAAAATGCTTATTGGTCTATAATATTGAATGCCTCGTTTATTTCAGTTTTAAAAATGGACACAATCTTGTTTTATTAGCTTCAATAGTAAAAACACAAGTATAGTCTTGCGAAGGTTTTTAATATAAGTGTAAAAAATGGATTCGTTTATGATCTTGTAGTCTGTCTTCACAAATTCGCTAATATTTTTAGATTTCAAAAATAATTCTATATATTGGATAAACATTGACATAAGCATTATTATAACAACGTTACACTGTGAAATATTCGTAAGAGGCATAAAATGTTTAATTAAACAACCGACAGATGAACTATTGCTGCTCATAGTACATTTAGTGAATATTTTACTACACAATTCTTTTTTTTTATGGAAAGGGCAAGGCAAACTAGCATTCGGGTCACCTGATGGTAAGTGATCTCCGCCGCCCACGGCCCCTTGTAACATCAGAGGAGCTACAGGTGCGTTGCCGGTTTTTGAGGTGGGAGTAGGCGCGCTTTTTGAAGGTACCCATTTCAATGATGGTCACATTTTAAAGTCACCATTTATAAAGGTTGCAGATTGTTTAATGACTAGGTTTTCTATATTTTGTACAATGATCATAATTAAGAGGAGATGGACGCGCATACAAAAGTAGTTGCTGAAGCAATTACTAAGGTAACCCAGAGATTAATATAGTAATTGGTTCAGGTTCGGTGTTTAAAACTGCTATAAGCATGGCAACCTTTGTATATTTAATAATACTACCTATAGGAACTTCAGTATTTATTATTTTACTTATTTATAATTTTTTTTGACTTTAAACTGAAGTATACAATGTAATTCAAAATTATTTCTCTAGCTTCATTCTCCAAATTATAAATAGTGATAATTAATAATACTAATAAATTCGAAGTAGTCTTTCTTGAAATTGCAATTTTCGTTTTGACGACGTCCAACTCCTCCTTTGAACTGTCGTTAGATTTTAAAAGTTTTAGATTTTAAAATCTGAAAAATATTCAAACAATTTAAAAAATTTCCACATTCATTAAGTTCTTCATATATGCTCCACAGTCATTAAGTTCTTCATATATGATATTCCAGGGGGTCTTAATGTTTTTTACGTGACCTTCTTGCTGTATCATTGATACTGTTTTCGAAAGTCAACCAAAATCTTCTCCTACCTCTCTTGCTGCTCACCCTTTCTTCATATATCTTTCTTACCATTTATTCATCACTCATTCTCTCGAAGTGTCAGAACAAACTGAGCACGTTCTTCTTCATGCTTAGTACATACATACATACGTACATACATAGCTTGACGCTGTATCCCGCATATAGCAAGGTAGGCAGAGGGAACCTAGTGTTAAGACACTCCGTTCCTCACTTTCCGCCGAATTGAGGCATTGCGTGCTGAGTGGCGAAACTCAACGCCGCGCTTTGTCTTGTTACCAAACCCAGGAAATGAAAAATTCTGTTTCCCGGAGTGGGGATCGAACCGACAACCTGTCGCGTTTACAGTCGCACGCTTGTGCCTCTGCGCCACGACAGGCGTTAATGTTTAGTATAACAATATTCTCGCTTATGCCTGTCTTTCTGTGTATTTAAACTTAAACACCTTTAAACCGTTCCATTTCCTAAACTGTCACTTAATGAAGTAGGGCTAGAGGAACCTAAAGCTATATTTAAAAATGAAATACATTTTCGAAGTGTGTAGAATATTCACTTGACGTAGTTTGTCAATTTATTTTTTTTTGATTTTGATAATATGCCGAATTGTGACGTAAGAATAATTAGCCAGTCGGTCAATATGTTTAGCCTCTAAGACGTCACATACGAACAAATATAAGTACATACACACATACATATACATGCATAGATTAATATACAAACAAATAAAAATGGTAAAAGTATGTACGTATAAAGTAATTATGAATTTCAATGTCACTTATGTCACTTATTGAAACTCATAATTACTTGACACTTGCTAGATTGTTTTTGTATATTTTAACTATTTTATCTTATTTTAGTATCAGGATATTTGAATAATAAAGACAAAAAAATACTACTACTGTTTTCAATAAAAAAAGTAACTGCAACTACTGTCATAGTGTCTGTGCAGGTCAGTGTTAAACTGTAAACGCGGTTGGCTTGGCACGATTTCCACTCGAAAGAGTAATTATTCTTAAAGAATATATATATTTTTATTCCTCCATTCTGGCTAGTCAAAGGGCGCAACGCCTGTCGTGGCGCAGAGGCTTAAGCGTGCGACTATAAAAGAGTTAGGTTGTGGGTTCGTTTCCCACTTCAGGAAATGTAAAAGTTTAGTACTTTCATTTCCTGGGTTTGGTAACAAAGTCAAGCGCGGTGGCTCCCCCACTCAGCACGCAATGCCTCAATTCAACTCAAGCGGAGAGTAGGGAACGGAGTGTCTTAACACTAGGTTCTCTTGGCTACCCTGCTATATCAATAGTCAAATATTTGTATTGAACTAAGGATATTGACAACAGTCATGAAGAATCAATGAATACTATAAATATGATAACAGAGAACAGAGGCGACAATGGACATAGAGGTCTTGCAAATAGAGGTTCTATATCTACTGCGTTGGTAGCTTTTGTTACGAGACTGCAACCGCTGCAACTTCATACTGTAACTTTTGTGTGACGAATCTTAAAATTTCACTCTCATCATTTTTTCATAACGCGCCTAAGGAATACAAATACAAATATAAATATTCTTTATTGCACACAAATAAACAAATAACAGAGAAGAATCAATATAGCGTACAATAAGGCAGCCTTATCGCTTAAAGCGATCTCTTCCAGGCAAGCTTTGGATATTGGAGTTGTATAAAGTGGTAAGTGGTAGGCGATGCACTAATCGGGACATTTACATATATAACATATTAAATATATTTTTAATACAAAATACAAACTACATACATACGAGTATATAGACGTTATATAGATTATATGTGTCAAAAGAAAATAAATAAATAAACAAAGGGCCAAAAATAAATATTTAAATAATAATTTTTAAATAGATTTTAAAGCAAATCGGACAAACTCCGCACTTCAGTTTAATAATAATAATAAGCCCGCAGGGCAGCTTGTGGCGAGTTGTTGGGGAGTGGTGACCCCACGGACCTGAGACCTCCAGAGGGGAATTGTAATTTATCCCCCGTCTCTGGCTTGCCTTCATTGGCCGGCAGAGTGGAGCGCAAGAGCTATATGCTCGGAAGGGTGGAAGTGCTCAATCTGCGTAATAACGGGGAAACCCGCTTACGAGCGCGCTCGCGATGGTGAAACCGGTACACACCTCTCGACACCCTTAGCCGACCACACCGATGTTGCACCCGAGGCACTACGCCGCGACGTGGGGGCCCATCTAGTGGGAGGCGAGTCACCGTCCGCTAATCTTTCAATTTGAGACTGTTGAAAAGGCGGACGTCCGGTAGTCTCAATCAATAGCCCAGTACTTAGTCCATCCAAACTCCATTCCATAGCCCTGTTTTAGTTTTCCATATGTTCCATAGCTCCTACGCATTGACCGGTGACCATCTCTGAGCAATTGCCTATGGTTACTCAGAGATGGATCCCGGTCAATGCGTCAGATTAAAAAATATTTTTGTCTCAAAGGGGCCTTTACGTGTTGGACCTGTGTCCCCACGCAAGCCTTCCAAAGGACCGCGTTCTTTTGAACCCGAGAACTTATAATGAGATACATAATAATAAACTTTATTTCGGAGTTATCCACATGGGTTAGTAACATTTAAACTTACACGTCTATTGTTAGTACAATGGTTCTCACTGGCACTTAAAGGTTACCATAGTGGTGTAACTATCCATTATTGTTATTTAATTTCTGGTCCTGTACCTGTTTATAGCTTTCTCTATTGAAGTAAACAAATCGACAAAATCTTATTCCCTCTAGCCACAAGTCATTATTCAAAAACATCTGTGTTTTGTTGCGTGGTACAAAAAGTTTATACGCATCATACGGTCGCGTTTTTTGCATTTGTATCTTTTTTATTGTTATATCAATAATATTAGTTTTTTTGCTTTATATAATCCAGGATGTCTTTTTCTGTGGTATCTTTATTTACATTATTTATAAAAATGTTATTTTTGCCGCTCGAAATTTTTCATTTGGTTGTATGATTGCTTTTCCTTCTAACCCAACTAGTCGGTTTCTTAATCTTTTCCGTTCTATAGTTTACCATTCTTCTGTTACATCTTGATTTTTATACTCACTTTTATCTTTTACAATTTCAGAAAACGCTTTTGACTTGGTTTGGTGGTGTTCTGTATCCGCGCTCATTGGTTCAGTTATCTTAACAGGTTGTTTTGTCGTCGCTGTTTTAATTTCATAATTACACTGGGGTGACAGGGACGACACGATTACTGCCTGTTCATCCAAGTCGCATTCGGCTGATGTCGATTGTTTTGTCGTCGCTGTCGCGATTTCGTTATGCCATTGGGAAGATAAAGATGATGCGATGTCAATTTGGTTATTTATTTTACGCTCAGCTGTCAAACTGCTTCCGTTTCGTTTTTCTAGATTAACTATCTCTCTTTCTGGAATATGCGATAGACCTATCGGTCCACTATTTAAGCAAAAACTATCTATTCTGCTGCTACCTCCCCTTTTTTTGTTAACGTAAATATCACAATTACTAGTTGATTCCTGTTTTAAATTTAAATTTTTTAACTCATTCTTCATTTCTTTTAACTGATCTCCAGTCACAAATGTTAGTTTAATGGTTTTAATTTCATTTTGTAACACTATAATGTCCTTTAAAAGCCGTGTTGCGTCTATGTGGTCAAACGTAACGGGAGGTAGTCTGTGCAATTCTCTTGCCACAAATATAGGGATAAGCTCTGGATCAACCTGCTTAAAAATTGATATCACGTCATATCTCTTTGCGCTTTATCACTCTTCCGCCTTCGTATGTTTCGATGTTCTGGTGTTAGTGAATCAAAAAGACGTATTTTAGCGGTTTCAATACTTTTCTCCGTGGAAGATGTAGTACATAATCTCACAATACTTTCCTCATCCATCACATCTACCTTGTTTTGAATGAAGGCTAGTAACTCACAAATCACAATATTACAGTTAGTACACTTTATTATGTTCGACTCCATTGTGATTCACTATACAACACACGTCCGATACGTCGTCGTGTTCGACGCCGAATTTAGGTTTAGACCAGTTCTGGTTTAAGACCAGTTCTAAACTTTTAAAGTCCGTCGGAACGCTTGTAATCTCATTGCTTCATATCTTAATTAAAAAGATACAACGTGTTGCTATAGCAAAGCATTACTATAAAGTCATTACTATAAAGTCATCTGTTTGTTAAATACAGAAGCGTGTGCTACAAGGATCGATTTTAGGACCTTTCTTATTTTTAATGCCAGCATGGAAAATTATTGCGTAAAAAGAAAAATACCTTTTACGCAATAATTTTCCAATATTGTACTGTATAGTTTTTACCAGGTTTCATAGTCTTGTGCTTTCATGTAAGGAGAAAATGTTTTGGCTCTTAGTTTTACGGCCGGTTGCCACCTGACGTCAATGCAATTTAAAAAAATAAAAAAAAAATACTAAGGCGTACCCCTCTTGCGACGCGAATGCGAATATGATGAAGCGGATGATCAAGCCCAATTGCCTGAACCCAAAACCCAAGACCGCACGTCTTGGCGCAGAAAAGTAAGGAGACCCGACCCCAAATAATTGGATTAGGGCTAGAAGAAGAAGAATTGTACTGTTTTGTTTAGTTTTCTTATTTTTTTAAGTAGATCTCTCATACGAGTTTATCTTCTCAATACCTCACTCACATGTATATTTAAGCAATAAAAAATTAGATATTTTGAGACTTCTTAAGCAGGATCCCCATAATGACGTAATGTCTAGATTTCTTTGAATACCTTGCTATGCTGTCAAAAGCGTGAAGCGTGTTTTGATTAATTTCACGCGCTCTTAAAATAACTTGAATCAATATTATTATGATTTTAACTGAATGCTGGCTTATTTTGTCTCATTTCCTTTTCCTTTTTAAGCGATTTCAAAAACAGGAGGAACTGTTCTCAATTCGGATGGCTAATGTTTCCGATGTGGTTTCACTTACATGTACTTAAGACTTGTCGAGTTGATTTTGAGTTATTCGTAATAATTTAACTTTTTAGTGAATTTTATTTAAAGTCAGTTTTATTTTTTGTTAAAATGTTAATAATTCACGCCGCGGTTCATTTCTGGGTCACTAGGTATAATATTAACTACTTATTGAGTTGTTGTTATGAAGTGTATTTACATTATTATAAATATTCTTATAAATGTCACAGTGGGTCACTGACCGATGGTAAACGCGAGCGGTTGTGGGTTCGACTCCCAATTCCCCGCTTTCCCTTTCTGTTAAGATACCGTAGAAAAAGTACGGCGTTGAAATGGGTCAATCATTGCGCATCAAATTTGGGAGGAAAGTACAGGACAGAGTTTTTCGACTACCCTGTTATGCAGAAAAAAGTATAAAGCTACAATAAACATATTACATGCATATTATATTTTATGTTCTCTGACTTCCGCTCCAAAATCAAAATTTCATGGGCGAAGAACTTACCATCTTAGCCACTTACCACATACGAAAAAAAAAGAAAAGAAGTCAGTTGGTGAGGATCTCACCATAATTTTAAGATACAATTAGGTAGTTCTATTTATGCTACACAAATAATAAATAAAAATAAAAGAAACAAAAGGCACGGGCAAGTGTGAGCCCGTGGATGTAATTTAATTCATAAAAAAAAAACCTGGTCTTCTGCTGCCATCCGTTATCCATGAAAAAAAAATAAGAATTGAATCACCGATCGATATTATTTCCTTTTAGATTTATCAATCCGCGAACACTTTCGTTCAATAAAGACAAAACAAATCCATGTGCTCCATTTGGCTGAAATTTTTACAGTAACCGTCTATAAGAACTACACGAAAGTAAATTTGTCTTGTTAAAGGAGCACCACCTGGTAAGGTTAAGTATTTATCTGACCACTATGATATATATTTAATTCTATTTTGAAATCCATACAGCCATTGTAATTTTTTTTCTTTAGTAGTATATTTTTTACCTTTTGCCAATGCTAAATAAAGGCCAATACCAAAAAAATTAATTATTCATTTATTTTTTAGTATGATTTGTGGTGATACGTATTGTTATATTGTGTCTAAGCAGTATCTATAACAAAACAGGAAAAGTGTGTCTGTACATCAAATATATTTATATTAAAAAAATAAGAGATATGATTATCATATAACAATAACGTAGTTTTGAGTAAGTTTATTTCAAGATTCAAAATGGTCCCTACGTGCAATATCTGGGTCTTATATTAGATAGTCACTGAGGCTTGGTGAACATTTGGATCGCCTGGTCTGACAAGTGGACCAAGAACTAGGTGCAATGCACAAATTGCTATCTAATCTTGGGGGCCCAAATGGGGAAATTTTTTTGTTTGAATTTTGTAGTTTGTTTTGTAGTCTTTTTGTACATACCATAAACGAAGTCTGAAAAGATTTATCTGTTTTAGTGATAGTGATTCAGAAAATCAAAAAAGGAAGCAATCTCAAGGTAACGTAATATTTATCATAAGCAATGATGTAAATAAAATTGGGAAATATGTGTTTGAGAAACATTATATTTCGATTGATAATGATTATATAATTAATATTTTGGTAGTTCTATTCACAGATCAATGTTAACGTAAGATAGTAATTCTAGTGACTTAATTGAATATGAATTTAAATATAATCGCCGAAAGCAAGGAAACTGACAAAGACAACAATTTCAGTTTGAACGAGCAAATGGACACATCTGCTTGAAGTATGCAATTTTATGTCAACGCTCCTTAAAAATAAGGTATTTCCCATTACTAACATTTCGATAACTTCAGTGCAAGGTGGGTAAATAACTTCGCTCGATAATTGTATCTTTTCTATAAAAAAATCTGAAAATCGCAGCTAAAAATATTGCTGATACCATATTTATTTATTTATTTAATTATTGGTTTGTCACATAAGTACAGTTACAATATATACAAAATACAATTTCACGTTAAAGGAAAAACATTTTTAGAAGAATACCGTAACCGTACACATGTATGTTACGATAAACACCACATGCAATATTAATGTGAGAGAAAATAACATATAAACGAAAGGGATTATCGTTCATAAATTACTAAAAAAAGAGAATATAAATAACAAAAACTAAGTTACATGATGTAAGTTTTTTGCTTTTCCATTTTATCGATATCGATTTGAAAATCGATATCGATATCGATCGAAATATTAATATTACCTACCACTGAACCGCAGAAATCAGAAATCAAATATTGTCCACTTCTACATTCCAGACTTATTGGACTACACGTCGCACTGGATGTTTTACTGGATAAAAATATATATCGTGAAACGGAATTGGGGGGATGATTACTCTGAAGCCTTGGCAAGAACAGTAGCTACTTTTTATTAATACGTTTTATATAAATACGCCGAGTGGGGGAAGCCGCGAACAGAAGCTAGTATAAATACATACTCTAAATTTAAATAGTACAATAATATCATTGACGTCTGTAGAATTAAACCTGTGAAGACAATTTGTATGTCAAAATGTCAAAAAAAAACTATTTAATGTTAAGTTAAGAAGGAAATGACTAAGGTTACTGTGGTCATTTTAACTGTAATTTGCTACTGAAACAGACGCTTTAGTGGAATAAAAAGGTAACATATATAATTATGCTTTCCACACACTTTTTTAGAAGTATTTTTTTCACTTCCCCAATAGCATTAATGATTTTTGAAACAAAAAAACATGTATAAGAATAATTAAATATCCTTTTAATATTAAGTATCCTTTTAATATTAACGTCTGTCGTGGCGGAGAGGCACAAGCGTGCGACTGTAAACGCGACAGGTTGTGGGTTCGATTCATATTCCAGGAAATGGAAGTTTTCATTTCCTGGGTTCGGTAACAAGGCAAAGCGCGGCGTTGAGTTCCGCCACTTAGCACGCAATGCTTCAATTTGACCGAAAGTGGGAACGGAGTGTCTTCACACTAGGTTCCCTCGGTCTACCCTGCTATAGGTGGGATATAGCATGAACCTAAGTAAGTAATTAAATATTACCTACGTTCGGAAATATTAAAAGTGTCAATGTTACATTTCTAGCGAGATGCGTCTCGAAGTATTTGGAAGCAAGCACAGACTCCTTAGTTTGAAATCTGAACAGCTCTGATACAAAACAAAGCTATTCTAATCAAATTTATAGCTATACTAGCGACCCGCCCCGGCTTCGCACGGGTGGACATTTATTTTTTAAGCTCTCTGAAAAAAAATTCAGTAAATTTACTCGATTTGGCCGCGTCCGCTGCGTAGAGAGTCGGCAACCTGCTTCATAGATGTGCACCCCCCTCCCCTGCGGTTTCGCCGTGCGACACATATCGGCCGGCGGCCATCGTTCATTTTAATACCAATTACAATTTTAAATTCGTAATATCTTTTGAATGGATTATCCGATAGAAATAAAATGAAAAGTAATTTATAGGTATTGAAACAATCTTGCTCAATAAATAGTTTGTTTGGATTTGATTAATATTTGACGATAATATGATCAATAAACATAGACTAATAATTTTAATTACTTTTATTCTATGGAAAAGTGGTTATAATGGCTAAAATATAAATGTTTGGTTTATACTATCACGGACTTTTTTGTAGGCATTATTGAATTCTACAACTTTTCTATAGAAGTCAACTATACATCTCTAACCATTTAGGCAGCGTTCGCGAGAATCGTTAAACTACGGCAGTTTTTTCGTCGACTTACTCCACAATTTTCACTACCACGAAAAATCCTACCTTTTTTCCGGGATAAAATATAGCCTATACGGATTCGGAAAAATCCCTCTAAGTAATGGTAAAAGAAATTTTGAAATCGGTTCAGTAGTTTTTGAGCCTATTCAATACAAACATACAAAAATACATACAAAAATACAAAGGTTTCCTCTTTATAATATTAGTATAGATATAAATTTAGGAAATTTCAAATTTTTTTTTTACTTCCCGCTGTAACCCGCATATAGCAGGGTAGGCAGAGGGAACCAGAGAGCCTAGTGTTAAGACACTCCATTCTCTTTCAACAATTCCGTTCTTTTCGAAATTTCTATTATAGTTAATATTTATTGCTATATGTCTGTGAGACACGATCTCTTTCTGACACCAAGCACCATCACGGTGTGGTCGTACATACATCCCCGACTTTTGATAAAAATATTCCAAAAATATTTATGTCTATGCTAAGTGCATAAAAAATAAATTGTAAAATTTGATAACAATATTTTACCTACTTGGGATGCTATTATGATTGTAACTGAGAGATCTAGAGGTGTTAATGAATTTGACTTAAACGATGTATTTATCCTTAATAGTAAAATTATAAATGCGAAAGTACGCTTTAACGCCTATGCCACTGAACCGATTTTGATGAAATTCGGTATGAAAGTAAAACTGAAGTTGGAAAAGGATATAGGATACTTTTTATCGTGAAAAATTTTTGACAAATAGTAACCTTAGTAAAGAATAGCCTATAGAGGCTACTCCTTACGATGTCGCGTTATATAACCAAATTCCACGCGGGCGAAGCCATGGGTAGAAAGCTAGTTAATATTTAAAATTAATAATAAAATAAATAGTACGCACGCTGCCAATGGTGTAGCATATAATTTTATGTAAAATGACATAACATCCGTTGCTATAACAACGCTTCAACATGATCTCTAAATATATATACATGAAGGAAAAAAATTTGAATCCCTCTTACCGAAAACTATGCGGACAGACGACTATGAATATATATATATACATTTCATTAATTCAAATTAAGTAAGTTGTCGAAGTAAGTAAGTTGTCGGTAGAGGGCGCAACGGTCGAAGTGACGTGGGTTTCAATGGCGAATGATGTTCAAATTATTTTGCACAATTTATTAGAGATAGATGAAAGTATATAATTGAGGAAGCGATATTAGTTTCTTTGTATTTCCACAAGAATAAATTGTGGTTTGTTTTTGAAAATCCTCAATATATATATGTCCCACTACTGTATATAAGACACTCATTTTTGAATAAGAAAAACACATCGTTAAGTAACGTGTACGGAAACAAATTGCTAGTAATATTAAATTTAGATTTAGAAGTAAGCAATGCTTTTAATTTTTTTTTTCGCTTTAATACCCTCTAACATACAAGTAACACGTTCACTGCTGTAATCTCCTTCGGAAGCAATATCACTTTAAAAATAACCTATTTTAAAATTTAGGCATATATCAGTAGATATATTCAAATTTATTTAATAAAAAAACTTCCGATACTTTTTCAGACTCAATAAAATATCAAAATCAAAGTCAAATAAGTTTATTCAAAGTAAGAAGTTACGTGCTTCCTTTTTGAACGTCAAATAATTTACCACCGGTTCACTAGATTTAATGCCTCAGACTTGAGAAGAACCGGCGCAAGAAACTGAGCGGGACTTTCTTTCAGCCAATGCTTCTCAATTACAGTATAATAAAATAATAAAGCTTCCTAAATGCCATCAATAAGTAAGATATTTGGAAAATTTGTGATTATACAGTTTATAATTTATATAACTGAAAACAATTCTTAATGAGCAATAAAACTGTTTCATTGATGACAAACCAATTGCAGACGCGGGTGCTGCACTTCTGCATTCATGGAGGCAGAATGCTATTGGAGTACTTTACGATTTATCTAAAGCCTTTGAATTTCTAGATCATCACACTCTATGATTAAAACTATAATATTACGGTTTACAGAATTTTGTCTTTGATCTTGTTATCTCATTCTAAATTAAACAATCCAGAAGTTTAATGTAAATAGTGTAAAATTGGTTGGACTTTGCGTAAGAATGGGCGTTCCACAAGGATATATTCTTGGTCCTTTTTGTTTTATTTTTTTAAGTTGTCAATTATTCTCCTTTTATTTTTGTAATATGTCTTCAAAACCTCCTGGGGTTTCAGGAAAACAGGATATGAAACACGAGACATAAAGCATCAAGACTAGAAATCAAGCGTCATCTACGCTTGAAATTGCGCATAAAATTGTATTTCAATACTGTTAAGTCCATTTTTGTTCCATTGCCGGCTTTCAAGGATCATCCTATATATTAATATGTGAAACAAAAACTTTGTGCCCCTTATTACGAAAATTACGCAGACGGAGGAGCATTAAACTTGGCACACTTTTAGTTTATATAGCAAGGAATGCAGAAGGATAATATTTTTTTGAAATAATGCTTAAAAATATATATTTAATTAATAAAATAAATGTTACACACACTACCGTGGCTTGACATTCATGTTTATACAAAGTAACACATACGTTGCTGGCTAACGCGTTGTTAATGCGTAAACGGGGACACATTTTTTAAAATTGCAGAAAATATTTTAGGTGAATTCAGGTTGTCTAACACTCCACTAGATAGGATATTTTTGGTGTTTTTTATAAGTTCTAGTATTCCCATATATTCGGCCTCCACTTTCTGGCTTTCTAATTCCGTCCAGATATTGTTGTGGTCTATGACGTCTAGTCCGCAAATCTTATGTAATATGTATAAATAAAATAATAAACTTAATTTTACTTTGTATACTTTTGAAGCATCTTCCTAAATCAATTTGATTTCCTCATCATCCTCAGCAAATTGTTTTCATTACGAAGGTGACTGTTTTCAGTACTCGACAATTGACCTTCTCTGTTTCCCTATTGTACTCCACATGTTTCCATCTCTTGCTCTATATAATACCAGGATCCACTTTTCTCTATTCTAACAAGTTAGTGTTGGCTGATATTTTTGCTTAAAGAAAAAATACTTCCTAGTTTTTAAGTATATTAATTGTTTTTTTTATGTCGGGGTCAAGTTCAGTTCAGATTAAAAATAAAAAAAAAATCCTACATTACGATCAAAGTTCAATATAGTCAGCTATGACGATATTTCAATTAAAAAACGTTACATTAAATAGTACTCGTTAAATACATCATTTAGTATTAAATTTAGAGAACCTATATATTTTTTTATGTATAGTTTGATATTTTCTTTGATTTCACTGTTACCTACCCCTTGTACGCCTTACCTGTACCTTTTAACACCTGTCGTGGCGCAGAGGCACAAGCGTACAACTGTAAACGCGACAGGTTGTGGGTTCGATACCCACTCCAGGAAATGGAATTTTTCATTTCATGGACTTGGTAACAAGACAAAGCGCGGCGTGGAGTTCCGCCACTCATCACGCCATGCCTCAATTCGGTGGAAAGTGGGGAACGGAGTGTCTTAACACTAGGTTCCCTCTGCCTACTCCGTTATATGCGGGATATACAGTGTGAAGCTATGTATATATGTATGTACCTACATGGTTAATCGGCGATCAGTTCGAAGTATAACAAAATATAATAATTTTATTTGTACTTATATACATGTACACATGATCTCATGACCTACGTGTTCTACGTTAAATTTAAATTTTATTTTATATATTTACATACATACATACTATAGTGTGAAGAAACGATAAATATATTAAAATGACGTCATGTTACAGTAATGGTTAATAAATAATATTGGAATCTTAACACCTGTTGTCGCACAGAGACTACTTTGAAAAGCTAGGCATGCCGGTGGGAATCGAGTTGGATAGAAGAGATTTCTTATACCTTATCAATATTTATACATACCTATTTGAATTGTTGATTTTATGATGAATCATGTAACGGTGAATAAAAAAACTGTTAATTATTCATGACATTAATTTAGTTAAAAAAAAAATGACAATTACAAAGTTACTTAATATCCTGACACGTTTTAGTTTTAAAATTACAAATTTAGAAGTAAATTAAAAGAAAAACTAGTGTTAGAAATTTTTCTTACATACATTTATTCATCGATATAGATGCAGGAGAAGTTTATAAAATCACGTGTAAAAGACGAATTTTGAAGTATTAAATAGTTGAACAATTTTTTAAGGTAATATTTCCATGTTAGTTTCTTCTGCAGAAGCGAGCTATTCGTGCAATCTATAACTTAGGCCTTAAACATTCCTTAAGACAAAAATTTAAGGAAATTAATATTTTAACAGTTGCCTCTCAGTACATCTTTGAAAATGTACTGTATGTCAAGAAAAATATTAATAATTTTAACAAAGTTGGCGATGCACATAATATAAATACAAGAAATAGGCTTAAACTTGCAGCGCCTGTAACTCGATTGTATCGAGTCCACAATTCTTTTATGGGACAATGTGTATACTTTTACAATAGGATCCCAGAAAACGTCCGAGAACTTTCCATTTTGCAATTTTAAAAAATTGTAAAAAGACGTTTGTGTGTTAAAGGTTATTACCTAATTAGTGATTTTATAAATGATAACACACCTTGGGAATGAAGTGCTCGCTCCAGTCTGTTTCAAAGGTATTATTGTCATTAATAAAGAATTGTAAACCATTGTCGAATATAAAAAAAAAAGTCTCGCTGAGTTTCTTGCGCCGGTTCTTCTCAGGTCTGAGGCATTAAATTAGTGAAGCGGTGCTAAATTATTTGACGTTCAAAAAATTAAGCTTGTAACTTCTTATTTTGAATAAAATTATTTGACTTCGACTTTGACTTTGT